>LOJH01034431.1:9328-25360 GCA_001685095.1 Ellobius talpinus
CCATCTGAAATGAGATCTGATGCCCTCTTCTGGCCTGCAGGCAGACACACAGAAAGAATATTGTATACATAATAAATAAATAAATATTTTTAAAAAAGTTTAAAAAAATGACACCTGAGAGGTGGGGGTGGGTCTTTCTGTGGGTTCTGGATGTTTGTTAATGTTTAGGAGGGTTGGTTACAAGTTATTGGTCATGGTCAGGGATGAAAATAAACAAAGGAAGTTAGATTCAGGGATCTCTTTCTGAAAAAAAAGGGGAGAAATAGAAATAATAGGATAAAAGGGTAGATTATTGAATCTACTTTTAGACTAAAAAGAAATTGCTAGTCTCAAATATTTTACATTAGTATGGACTTTTGTATATTGATTCAATTTTGTTATTTTTGTTACAACATACTGTAAGGCATTATACCTATGTAATTCATTTAACATTGGATTATAAAGTTTTAGTCCTTTAAAGCTACTATTACAAACTGTTTAGGATAAGTAAGATAACAAACTTGTAGTGAGAGTTTAGGTGTAGACATAAATAAGCTTTATTTAGCCTCATTATTTTGAATAGATAGGTGGTATTCAAACACTTCAGAGATCTACAGAATGTCATTTAAGATGTTTTAATAACATAAGGCTTTTTACAACAGTGAGATACATCTACTTCTGGCAGCACCATTCTACTTCAGAGAAGGTGATGGGCAGTGAAGAACATCATTATAGAACTTGCTTTCAATATGGCAAAGAATGCCATTGAGTAAGAAACTCCCCTTGCCTAAACTGCTGATAGTATTCTGTCTAAATTGGACATGCCAGACACAAAGGAAGACAACTGCTGAACTTTGCCAAGACAAGGAAGGCCAGT
Source organism: Ellobius talpinus (assembly GCA_001685095.1). Classification (NCBI taxonomy): domain Eukaryota; kingdom Metazoa; phylum Chordata; class Mammalia; order Rodentia; family Cricetidae; genus Ellobius; species Ellobius talpinus. The sequence goes on from LOJH01034431.1 coordinate 10,185, forward strand.
CCTTCCAAATTCCTGATTCACAGAAAAGTTTGTGAAATATTCTAGGCTTGAAGACTAAAGATGTATGCTCCCATATTTCAGATGAAACTCCGGTGCCTGTCCAGTTGTCTCTGTCATTCCTATAAATTTGAAAGTTGCTTTGCCCTGCACTTCCTGTTTACTCAAGTAATATTTTATCGTTCTCCAGTCTCTGATGGGGGTTGAAGACTATATGGTTAGACTGTCTTGTTACCACATTCAGAAAAGAAACTTTTACAAAAGAGTTGTAAAGTTTATAAGGATAAGAGACATAAAAGCTTAAGTTGTTTAAGAAAATAATTTAAGGTATAAAAAGATATTTTTAGGTTGGTAATACATGTTACTATAGAAAGTGATTTAGGTTAAAAAAAACTTTGGACTCACCAAGATAGCATAGATAAGAGTATTTTCTCTGAATTTGCCAAATACAAATGCACTGAACATTATGAATCTAATACTTACTTGATAATTGTTTTTGCTGTATATAGTTTTACTCTGTTAAAATCTTAACTTTTTATTTAGACAATACCTGATAATCGTTCTTATTGTATATAGCTTTACTATGTCAGAGTTAAACCCTTTTGTTTTTACTTAGACAAAAATGGGGGAAGTGCTGTGGGATATTTGATCACACTGAAATATCCATTATAAATAAGTTTCTGTCCTGCCTGGTCCTGCAGCCATTCAATACCAAAGAAAAACACAGATTTATATTACTTATAAACAGTTTGGCCTATTAGCTCAGGCTTATTACTAACTAGCTCTTACAACTTAAATTAACCCATAATTCTTATCTATGTTTAGCCATGTGACATGCTACTTTTTCTCAATAAGGCATTCTCATCTTGCTTCCTCTGAGTCTGGCTGGTAACTGACTCTCTTGCATTTCCTCTTTCCAGAATTTTCCTAGTCTAGTTGTCCCACCTATACTTCCTGCCTTGCCAATGGCCAATTAGTGTTTTATTAGACAAATATGAGTGACAAATCTTTACAGTGTACAAGAGCACTATCCCACAGCAGTCCAGACTGTTAATAAAGCTAACCTTGGATCATGGCATGGAACCAGTGACTAATAGACAAGAAATAGCTTCCCTTTCTGTCTCTCTCTCGAAGAGGAAGCTTCTCTCTCTCTCTCTCTCTCTTCTCCTTTCTCCCCTTCCCTTCCATAACCCACTAAATAAATATCCAACTTCACTCTGCATGGCATGCCTATCCATGTCTCTGTCTCTCACCCATCACGTGGCTTTCTGCCCAGGACTATCTGCCTTCGGAGACCTGCGACATGGTCTCATGGTGTGCCCATCTGTCTGTCTCTCTCCTCATGGGACTGGCTGCCCTGTCAAGGTCTCTCACCAAAAAAATAGCAAAAAAAATCATAATAATAGACAAGAAATAACCATAGAGAGTACAGAGGAACTGGGAAGATGGATAGAGAGACACATAGGAACAAGTAGAAAGAGACCTGGATATTCATGATCCTTTTTGGTTTGGGACAGACACTCTCTCACTGGGTCTCCAGCCAAAAAGGAAGGTCAGTTGGTTGCTTCTTGACTTCTCTGATCTAGCAGGTTTTCATCCCAATATCTGATTCCAGAGTTTCTTTTAGTAAATAGAACTTAGATACAAATAAATGTATATGATCATTTTGCCTGCATTTGTTTCTGTGTATTACATGTGTGTAGTGTGTATGAGGTTTCTCTTTGGCCAGCCAGTTCCTGAATAACTACCCTGAGGCTTAATATTAATTCCTAACTTTTGGTGTATTAGCGCAGACTTATTATTAACAAGCTCTTACAACTTAAATTAACCTATTTATTTTGTATTTTACCAAGAGGCTTGTGGCTTATTACCTCACATCTTCCTTTGCTGACAGCTCCTGATGTCTCCCAGACTCTACCTGCTTTTTCCCTGTATCTTTGTTTAGATTTCCTGCCTAGCTATATTCTGTCCTGTCAAAGCTCAAAGAAGTTTCCTTATTAACTAATGGTAATAAAACATATTCACATCATACAGGGACATCCCACAACAGTAGTGTCTGCAGAGGCCAAAAAAGGGTACTGTATCTCCTGGAACTGAAGTTATAGACAGTTGTTGAGTACAATGTGGATGCTGAGAACCAAACATTGATCCTCTGAAATAGCAGCCAGTCTCTTATCCATGGAGCAAATTCTCCGCCACAGTGATTACTGTTTTCTAGAAAGGGAGAAAAACAAACAAATAAAAAAATACTACTACCCAAGATTGTCAAACCACTTATACCTATTCAAAGTTTCAAATAGTCAAAAGATTAGCAAACATTGCATATGAATCCTTGGAAAACTCATATGATGATACCCACCAAACGTAAAATGAAGAGTTTGCCATGAGATTTCAGAGAAAGCAACAGGGGGGATGTGTTCTCACTGCTCAGCCGTTTCAAATTCAGCTAAGCATCAACAATTGCCCCAGGAAGACAGGTATGGAGTATCTGAGTTACCCTAAGCCACTCCAGCTTCTCAGGATGGAAGGGATGCAGAATATTTCCTACAAATCCAGGGGAGGCTCGGGGACCTGTAGAATGAGCAAGAGCCTCAGCAGTGAGAGCTGTAGTCACAATATAAGACCACCTGGATAGCATCAACATTCCTTTTGTCATCTCCAGCCACAACGAACAGAGATTGCTGACTGCTTCCTGTCCCACATCTGAGCATCTCAATAGCGAATAAACCATCTTCTGATTTGGATACAATTGGGCTTCCAGACAGAAACAGCAGAGCCTCTCAGAGTCAGGAGATCTCTATGCATTCCAGGCCTGCCAGGGCTGCATAATGAGACCCTGTATCAATAAAGTAAAATAAAAATCACACAAACTTCTAGGAGGAGGGAGAAAAAAAACAGGAAGAAAAAAAGAGAGAGAAAAAAGGAAGGTATTTGAAAAACAAAAACCCTGTCACTACAAGGAAAAAATCAATTTAGTCAAGAATAGTAAGCCCTTTCTGGAGTATTAAACTCTGCTAAGATAGTGTCCATGGCTGCCAGGCCTCTGAACATTTTCATTTCTAAATTTTAACATTCATCAAGTAAAGATATAGGCTATCTTGGTGTGGTAGCTGACCCTGGTATAATCAAATGTCAAGTGGCTATTTATCCTAATCACCTCTCCCAGCCACACCATACAGCTGGTGATCTTCATTTTAGAATACTGTCCCCATGCTTCACAATTCCATGGTATTTTTAAAAAATAATTCATATTTTATAGATGAATAATCAGAGTGCAGATTTTCAATCTTTTGTGTGTGGTACATGCCTTTAATCCCAGCACTCAGAGGCAGAGACAGGTGCCGGGAGTAAAGGCATAATACCACCACACGTGGCAAAGTGCATCTAACTCCTTCAATTTAGGTGCTCTGGAAAAGAAAAGATCTTGGTGGGCAGTGATGGTGCACACCTTTAACCCCAGCACTCAGGAGGCAGAGGCAGGTGGATCTCTGAGTTTGACGCCAACCTGATCTATAGAGTGAGTTCTAAGACAGGGCTACCCAGAAAAACGCTGTCCCGGAAAAAAAGAAAAAAACCAAACTTTTACTACAAGTTGGTCTATGCTGCTCTCAGCCAACGCGCATATCATATTCGTCATATATAGAAGAGACACCATATACCGAAAAATGTAAATACATGTAGACACAGTGGCCATCAATCTGTATCCTCTAGTGATACGGAAATATACTTGACTTTACAATTTGTGTGTAAAACAAATCCCAATTGAAGTCAACAAATACCTGTAAAAGTATAATGTTAAACATATACTGAATTAGCTCTTAAAGACAATAGAAGTGCTGGAGAAGAAAATCAGTGGGGAAGTGCCTGCCATACAAGCATGAGGATTTTCAGATCCCCAGCCCTACAGGAAAATGTCAGAAACGGTGGTGTATGCCCGTAAACCCAGTTCAGAAAGGCAGGTTAACGAACAAGATCGCTGGAGCTCTCTGACCTGCTAGACTAGCTGAAATGATGAGCTTCAGATTCACTGAGAGATCCATCTCATCAAATAGGACTTGTGGAGATGGCAAAGTCCCAAGACAGGAACCAATTAAGTCCTGACATTGTTTGCTATGAGTACTGCCTCAGACCCATGGGAATGACAAAGTCTCTCCTTGGTCCATGAGCAGATGCTGATATTGCGTGCAGAAACTGTGAACTGCAGCTTTCTCCCTTGGTGTGTTTGCAGCCTGAGACTGCTCCCCTACAGGAAGCCCCCTACTGAGATTAGCCAAACCTGCTCCCTCCTTTGCCTATATACAAGAAACTTGCCTCTCCCAGTCAGATGTTTAAGACAAACACCAAGTTTCTGGGCTTCTCCTGGTGCATCTCCACCGGAATGCAAGGTCCACCCAACCCCGGCTTTTCTGTACGTGTCTGTCCTTTCTTCATTCCCTCAGCACCTCTGACAGGTCAAGTCCAAAGCTGTGTAGGTCAATGGAGAGACTGATTCGGGAAGACACTCAATAGCAACCTCTGGCCTCCATATGCACATGCATTCATGTACATATATGCATACACACATGAACAGATACCACATATATACACGTGTGCACATGCATACATGCACAAAACTTGACAGGAAAATGTGTCAGGAATATATAAAAAATGCTCATAGGCAGAAGTATAAATCTATCCCCACTTATGAAAGTATGTTCAGTATAATACCATAACTATAAATTAGTACTTACATATTAGGTAACAATAGTTCTAAGATTGAGTTTTTATTTATGTGTGTGGATGCCCACAGGGGCTAGAAATGGCTATCAGATGCCCTGGAGCTGGAGTTGCAGGAAGTTGTAAGGCATCTGATGTGGGTGCTGAGAACCTAAGTCAGGTCCTCTGGAAAGCAAGGTCTGTTAACTGTTGAGCCATCTCTGCAGCCAGCTCAGTACTCTTCACCCACCTGACTTTGAGGAACTAAGAGCATCAGCAAACACCTCATCACAGGTGTTATTACAGTAACACAGGCTTACTCCAAATCTCTGCCCAGGAGTTCGCTATTTCGTAATTCATCTATACCCAGCTGAGGACGGAATCCCTTCCCACAAGGCTTCAGCTGCTTACCACATTCTGGCTGCCTTTACATATGCCTTTTAGGAGATGTTTATCTGTGTTCATCTTTACATTGGTTCTCAGCCTTCCTAGTGTTACAACCCTTTAACACCAGCTCCTCATGTTGGTGACACACAGCCATAAAATTACTTCATTACTTCGTAATTGTAATTTTGCTCCTGTTATAAATAATAATGTAAATATCTGATATGCAACCTCTGTGAGCATCCAATCCCCAAGGGGTCGCAATCTGCAGGTTGAGAACCACTTTTATTGCGTTTCCCCAACAGATTCCTAAACTCCATGAAGTGCAGGCACCTGTTCATTCTCACATGTGTCCCATACACGTGGTATGTACTTATAATGAGCACATACAACCAATGAAGCTACAGATAAAATGGAACTCATCTCCTTCTGGGGCAATGTATAGATTTATAATGGCATATGTGAATTGGTCTAAGTTGCACATATGTATGACAACATTCCCATTAACTTGGTGATAAATCAACCACCTGCATGTATGAGAGCTTTAAGAATGCCTGGAGGGGTTGAAGAGATGGCTCAGTGGTTAAGAGCACTGGCTGTTCTTCCAGAGAACCCAGGTTCAATTCCCAGCACCCACAAGACAGCTAACAACTATCCTTAGGGGATAGCTAACTCCATCATTAGGGGATCTGACACCCTCTTCTGACCTCTATGGGCACTGCATACATGTAGTATACACTCTTAGTCCCAGAACTTGAGAGGTATCTTGGCAAATCAAGACTAGCCTCGTCTATATAATGAGTTCCAGGGCAACTTGAACAAACAAAACAAAACACACACACACAAATAAAATAAAATAAAATAAAATAAAAAGTGCTTTTGAAGATTAAATTATTTGCTCAGAAAAAGTATGTATTTTAAAATGACAAACTCAAACAGTTCTAAGCAAAATACAGAAAAATGAAGCAGAAATCAAGCATATAAAACTACAGTCAAGCACGGTGACACACTCATTCAATCCCAGTGCTTGGAGACAGAGGGATCTCTGTGATTTCAAGGCCAGGCTGGTCTACACAGTGAGTTCCAGAACAGCCAGGGCTACATAAAGAGAATCTGTCTCAAAAAGTCAAACAAACCAACATAACACACAAGGTGAAGGCACAGCAAGAGGCCCTGCACATACAACAGCAAAGACAAATCATCTTCAGAAATCAAGACAGGTGACTTCAGAAGAGATGAAAATTGACAACTGGGTCCAGGGTAGAGCACTTGCCTAGCTATGGGGCTCTAGGTTTAGAACTTAGCGCCGCAAAAAAATTATTTTTTTTTTTCGAGACAGGGTTTCTCTGAGTAACAGTCCTAGCTGTTCTGGAACTTGCTTTGTCGACCAGGCTGCCCTCAGACTCACTGAGATCCATCTGCCTCTCTGCCTCCTGAGTTCTGGAATTAAAGGCATGCACCACCACCACCTGGCTTAATAAAAAATCATCTCTAAAAGAACATTCAGTCCACTAAGTATGAACTGACCCCTTCCTTCCTTGAGCCATATGAAATGAAAGGGAAAGAGGGTCTTCTGGTGAGAAAGCTGCGCAAACCAAATCACTATTTCTCTTTCTCCTCTGGAAACTGAGCAAAAAAACCATTTGGGAGAAGGACCATCATCACCTTAACAAGACTTAACCCATCTTCAGAATGCATTAAATATATACCTAACCTAACTAAGCACCGTATTTCAGTTGAGTCTACTTTAAACTTTCTCAAAACATATTAGCCTGCAGTTGGGAGAAACATCTAACACAAAGCCTACTTTATAACGAGGTGTGGGTCTTCTCTCACACACAGGCGGGTGTTTCCCAGTTATGAGGGCATTTAAAACACCAAACACATTCAAAAAGCAACAAAGCCTGCCCAATGAGTATCACCTGTGAACCATGACAGTCGCTGAGCACATGCTGCAGCCCTATTTAAGAGGGCCTCTCACTGCAGATCACAGGAAAACACTAAGTAGTTTCTATAGACTACCAACTTCACCCCACATAAAGTCAAAAACTCCCGAGTGGAACAAGCATGGGTTGGGAATGGTCTGAATCACTCAGAATATCTGATGCTGTGCACTAAGAATGAGCAGAGACGGCCCAGCAACAGAACTCAGGGAAATGCATGGTCAAGATGGCAGTAGGCAGGACTGGGATGTGCACTCAAATCAACAAATCCAGCAACAGCAAAGTTGAAAAATGGCAGGAAAGTACACTTAGACTGCAACTCATGGCAGTTCCAGACTGTACGAGCAATTCGTGCTTCTTAAATGAGCACAAGAATATTGTCAGAAATCAAATGAAGAAGTAGCCAAAACTTAGCAACAGATGAACACTCCTCCAGACTGCGGTGGTGGTGCACACCTTTAATCCCAGCACTAGGGTGGCAGAGGCAGGCATATCTCTGAGTTCGAGGCCAACCTGGTCTACAGTGTTGAGTCCTAGGACAGCCAGGGCTACAGAGAAACCCTGCTGCAAAAGAAAAAAGAGAAATGGCTACTTTCATCAGTTGATCCTCAACTCAAACAAAAACGGGGTGGTGATGAGGAGAGAATGTTTTGGTTTTGGTCACATAAAAGAGGATCAGAAATATGGAAACAACAAAAGGATATGGAAAAGAAGGGGGTCAGAGAAGATGAGAAAGAAGAGGTAAGGGGACAAGTGATGAGGGTAGGAGCCCTAACACAAGATACAATTGAATAACATGACACTTTGCATTAATAATGTGACTGAGTAAAAGACGGGCAGGGGGTGATGTATGTATAAAGGTTTGTAAGAACAGTATATGGGTATGAACAAATATACACTTAAATCTAGCTCCATCTGCTGAGAAAATGTAAGCAATGATGCTTGGTAGCTAATGCAGATCAACAACCCACATCCTGGATACTAAAGAAATCAGAGCTGCACGGAGAATTATCGAAGGCTGGAGTAGGCAAAGTGCAAGATGAGCCAAGATGGACCTAGGAAACCCATTTGGACCCCAAAGTAAATTACAAAGGATTTCTGACATGACAAAAGGGAGCTCAGTCAGCTTGAAGGCTCACACGGGCCAAACACAGACACTGCAAGGACCAAAGTAGTGACAGAGACTATTGTCAGTTGAGCAAAACAGAAATAAATAGAACAAGAGAATGCTTAAAATTTTTAAATTTGTGGGTTTGTGTATGAATGCTTGCCTGCCTGCACGTATGTACATGCACCAGGTACATGCCTGGAGGCTGCAGAATCAGAAGACATGGGCTCCTCTGAAACTGGAGTCACAGTTCTTAGTGTTGAGGTAACTTTGTATCTAGGCATGTTTCCCATTTGTTAAAGCCCAATTAGAAGTTAAGTGAGAACTGATAATGGAGGCTGTAATGGTTTGAATAGGAATGGCCCCCATAGGCTCATAAATTTGAATGCTTGCTTCAGGGACTGGCATGATTTGTGAGGGATTAAGAGGTGTGACCCTGTTGGAGGAAGTGTGTCACTGAGGGTGGGCTTTGGGCCTTCAAAAGCTCAAGCAAGTCCCAGTGTCTCTCTTCCTACTGCCTGCAGATCCAGATGTAGAACTCTCAACTTCTCCATCATCATGTCTACCTGAATGAAGCCATGCTCCCTGCCATGATAATGAACTAGACCTCTGAAATTATAAGCAAACCCCAAATGAAAAGCTGTTTTGAAAATGTTGCTACGGTCATGGAGTCTCTTCACAGCAAAAGAACACCAACTAAGACCACAACAGGCCAGTGATTTCAGACTTTATAACTTTCACAGCCCCCATTACCATATGGAAACCTCTTATGTCATCTTCTCAAGCTGCAGCTGGGGACTGATAACTGGTGACAATAGCAAGCCCTACTATTGAGAAGGGAAAGAAGGGAAGAAAGACTGGAATAGAAAACTTCAAAACTCATTGCATGTTACATTAATAACTTTTTGGTATATAAATAGGGACATAAAACAAATTTTTTAAATGTTTGTAGTGAAAAAAATTGGCAGGCTATTTTTATGCTCTTTCGTCTTTTCTGCAAGACAGTGGCAACTCTCAGGTACCAGACTCAACAAAAGGAACAGCAGCCCATTCTAAACTGTTCTAAAACAACTGCTCTTCAGACACTTGTCCGAAAGGAAAACTCAATACCACAGAGACCCTTAAGAGCCCACTTGAGGAATAGCGCAGCACACCTGCCCAGGAAGACGCTTGGAAATGGTGGAATATGCTGTCTGAAGTGTGCAGGACAGCCATTAAGCACAAATGGCAAGCCCTTGAGATGCGCTGCTGAGTAATGAGCTGGCAGAATAGCCAATTTGGTTAGTGACTCCTGCGTCAATACAACACACACCAAACCTCATACTTCCTATCACCATTTCCAACACCTGGATCCTAAAGATTGTTGTGGAAATCACCTGGTGACACCTTAGGAAGAATCATAGGCCCGAGACAAAGCAGCCAGGTTACTGGTGTACATGGTAAACTCTGAAAGGCACAGGTCCAGTTGTTTCCAGTGACAATGCCAATAAAGCCCTACTACTGACCGTCCTGGGAGAACTTATAAGAGCAGTCATTGATAGACTAATGCTAATTTTTAGGGATGAAAATCCATACAGAACATTCAATGGGAAAAGTAAATGACATTCAAGTACCTTCCAGAAGTAGAATGAAGCAGCTTTTAAAGAATGTAAACCTAAACTCTCAATTTCGGGATATGATGTTGACTGCAGAGTAAAGGCTGGCCTGGAAACGTTAGTCCTCTTGCCTCAGCATCTTCAGTGCTGGGATCATACGTAAGTATTTTCTGCACAAGTTGAACCTTGAAATTTCCAGCAGTATCACATGTAAAATGAGAAGATACCACTGCACAACTTCTAAGGACCCTTTGCCATTTCAGAGTAGCTACATCCAACAGCTGTCACGATGACAGACAGTAGGCACACTCCAATTATAGGTCACTCCATTAGATACTTGCCAGAGCTAAAAAAATCTTTTAAAATCCTAAATAGCGTGCACTCTCATCAACCATCATGGCATAGCCATGTTTAGGGTAACATAACTTTATCAAAAACTATGAGGGTTTCTCTCTCTCTCCACACACACACACACGGGGGGGGGGATATGCCCCACAAAAAACAAAGGTTCTTAAGTGTAGCCTAGCATCATGTGTCAGAAAGAAATGTCATTTAGCACTGCTGAAGCAAAGCAAATTATCTTCCTTATATAAAGATAGAGCTTCATGCAGGTCTGTAGAGACAGGAAGCACAGCACTAAAAGATAAATTCAAAAAAGAAACACCATGGGCTGGAGAGACGGCTCAGTGGTTAAGAGGACTGGCTGTTCTTTCACAGGTTGTGAGTTCAATTCCCAGCAACCACATGGTGGGTCACAACCATCTGTAATGAGATCTGGCGCCCTCTTCTGGTGTGTCAAAATACATGCAGGCAGAATGTTGTATACATAATAAATCTTAAAAAAAAACCCACCAGGGCAGAGAAAAAATACTGCTTTCCATGTGCACCAGGAGTCCAAGATTATTAAACAATACTAGTATAGTTCAGGTCCAAAAGAAATAACATCCACCATGTACACATACATATATCTAATGTACACACAGAAAAATCTGATATTTATAGCAAAGTCAAGAAATGCCTTGAAGTGAGCAAAATTAAGGTACACAGGACATATTGCCTACCTTCTTTAAGGAAAGTGGGCATGTTTTGTCAAACATTAAAAATCAGTTCAGTATTTGGAATTGGGGACTAAAGAAAGACTTGCTGCTACCCTCAACACATACATTAATGCAAAATTACAATGAAAATACACTAAAATTATTTTCTTAAAAGAAATCTAATGCTGTCATACAATCAGGGTTATGGGGCTGAAGTGATGGCGCACAGTTAAGAGTGCTTAACTGTTCATGCAGAGGATCCAGTCGGTCCCTAGCATTCACGGGGTGACTCACAGGTGTTCAGAACTGTTCCAGAGGATTAGATGCACTCTGCTGACCACTTCGCAGACACGTGGTACACATGCATACGTGAGACAAAGTGACCATACACATCTTGGAAAAAGAAAAAGCCACCAAGTTGCAACCTGGCACTCCCATGTACTGGCTTCCAGGAATCACTTAGACTGAACATTGGAGCTGAGATTCTCCAAGACAACCAGGCCTTTTATGTTATTTTGCTATTTTCCAAAAGAGTTTCTTTGTAAAGCTTTGGCTGTCCTAAAACTAGCTCTGCAGACCTGGCTGGCCTTAAACTCAGAGATGCCTCTGCTTCCCAGTGCTGGGATTAAAGTTATGTGCCACAAACTGCCTGTATTTTTAAAAACAAAAAAACCCTTCAATTTCAATAAATTTCTGTTTGTAGAACTTAATGGAGGCCCTCATTCATTTTGAAAGTCTGCATTAGAACTGTCTTTACAATAGTGGCCTAGCACATACTGTTCTAGCACATAGGTTCTGACAGGAAAGAAACAGGCAAGTGGATTGTACAAAACGTCTGAGTAGTTATGAGGTCAGAAGAAAGCAAAATTAAAATGTTAAAATTCACCCCTTTGGGGCTGGGAGGCAGAGGCAGGCAGATGTCTGCAAGAGTGAGTTCCAGGACAGGCTCCAAAGCACCCTGTCTCGAAAAACAAAAGGACTTCATGTGATCACATGCACACCACCTCACTACTTCCACCAGTGGACCAACCACAAGGATCTCCATGTCTATAGCCTTACTCTGGCTAGTAAGTTTTATTGATTTATTGCTTGGAATTCACAGCAAGCAGGATTCAACGGTGCGTTATTTTAATATGCTGCACAACAGAACCAAAACTTGACACCCAAACCATTAGCTGTACAGTGCCATGACACGCACCACAGGCTGCTCAGGATTAGTGGGCAAGTGGGGTGTCTTGGGAAAACACAACAGCAGTTTTTCAAGAGCCCTTTGTGAAGGGCCAGTCTAAATCTCCCACATTGCCAGACACGATTCTGTAAAATATGTACTTTTTATGTTAGTGGGAAATGATCACACGTTACTGTTACAACATAAATTGCTGTGGAAGTATTTACTCAGCATTTCTACACTGGTTCCCAAAGTGTAGCTAGTATTTCACTTGTAGTGAATACACTGACCTGCATTCTGGCTGTCGGGTGCCCATTCCCTAACTACTTAATACTGATGAGTCTGGAGAAACGAGACAGACACTAGCACACACCTGCTCATCATATCATAAAAAGAACTAGCACATGCTTGACAAGCACTCTAACAACGAGGCATGCATGATCCCAGCCCATATCTTTCTGAAAAAAGGCCTGTGTAGCCCAGGTTGGCCTCAAACTTGGAATCATTCCATCTGCGATCATAGGAATGCACCACCGTGCCACACCATTTACTAACTTAACAAGCATTCAAGAACTTTTAAGTCCTAACAATTTGAACACTTTGTCCTATCTTAGATGCTGACTTACAGCACCAATGAAGACATTCATTACACTAACTCCTGTAACTCTGCCTCCATGGTTATTTGTGATGAACTTAGCTGGTTGTTAACACACTAAATCTAAAAAACAAGAATCTATTAGCTTCATTGGCAAAGGCAGTAAATGGAGAAAAATTTATATGCCTATAATATATATACTGTATCTTATATACTAGCTGAACCTAACTGAGGTAACTTACTGCAGCCTATGAGATTTTGCATTTCCTGAAAGCGACTAAGGACCACTGGAAGTAGATTCTACGACTCAAATTCACACTTCACATCTGATAAAAGCTTTAACATTATTTAACTATTAATGCTTATGTTTCATCCTTTGTAAAATGGAAAAATGATACTACAGTTATTATGCAGGCCAATGTATATGTGAAGTGGCTGAAACACCACCTAACAATTAGTATTATGTAAGTGTTGCAGTTATTTAATTCCTATATAGTATACACTAAATCCTTCTGTGGAATTGTTAATTTATCCACTACAATGTTGTGGGATAATCTTTTTGTACACTGTAAAGATGTGTCTCTGCCTAAAGCACCTTCTGATTGGTTTTATAAAGGGCTGAATGGCCAATAGCTACGCAGGAGAGAATAGGCAGGACTTCCTGGGAGAGAGGAACTCAGGGTTAGAATCTAGGCTCACAGGAGACACCATCAAGACACAAGCGAGCTGGACATACAAAATGAAGGGAGTAAAAAGCCACACGAGATTAACAGAAAGAGCTTGATTTAAGTTGTAAGAGCTGGTTGGGAACAGACCTAAGTTAAAGGTCAAGCTTTCACAATTATAAGAAGTCTCCATGTCATTATTAGGGAGTTGGCAGTCCAAAAGAAAGACTGACAAGAGCGAGCAGTTAGATCACAATTTTTCATCCATTATAGATCATTTCATTTTTCTATTACAAAAATACATCCTACTGAAAGCTTTTAACTTTAAAATTACATTTTATGATTCTTCCTCTACTTAAAGTTGATATTTCTTACAATTGAATTATACTCTAGAATTAAAGGAATATGAGCATTCTAATAGGCCAACTACTAGAATTCAATTTGTTGGTAACAAAGTCTCATCACCAGCACTTTCATGACTACACATTGTATCCACTAGCTTCAGGTGTCCGCCCTGGGACTCATACCCACAAGATAGCCATGAATGGAGCCCAGCACAGACCACGTCATGTTGCAATGATAAAAAGATGGAACATCCCCGAAAGACCCACACTTATGCAGAAGATATTAGGTATAGAATACTGAGATGATAAACACTGCTACTGCTAGAACACTGAACAGGGACTGTGACACCGAGAAGTCAACTGGCAATCTGTAGGACATCTTAAAAGTCTGTAATAAAAGCAATGCTATTGATTCCATATTTATTTTAGAAAGATCTTTATCAAGTTTATCAGTGTGAAAAGGATGAATTCATAATAACCACTTAAAGACAGCATTTTTCTCTCAACTAGTGATTTCCATTCTGCTCCCATAGTTCAGCTTACCATTTAGTCTATAGTAGCCACACCTCATTTCATAGGATCTGAACTATACAATTGTGTATTGCAGACAAAATATCTTCAAGTTTACTTTGAAATGATACAAGGAAAGAATAGAACAAGGTTTCAAGTTTACAGAAAACCATACTGTAACAATTGACCAATATAAATAGTTCTTAATACTTGTTTATTCTGTTTTATTCAGATAATAACACTAAGAATCCTAACACATGTTCCCCTATACTCTCCTTATGCTAGTTTTCTGCTCTTTAAGTAAAAACATCTTAAAGTCAACAAATTTATAGCCACTGTTCCTATCAAATGGTGATACACCAAAATCCCAATTCTCATGAATTTTAACATATTCAAAGTACATTATTTAACCTAAGACTGAAAAACTGTGCCTTAACTTTATTAAAAAAGATAACCACATCAGTTTAATTACATGTGATACTACCTATTCAATTTATTAAAAATTGTAATAAACATAATAAACTAGTGCTCCAAACTTAGACTGTGCATGGGGAAGACACTATGAAGACACAAGAGACTGCCTTGCAATAGGAAGTACAGATTCCTTCTACAGAGATGGAGAAATAAAGGACAATTCTAGTTGTCTAAAAGACAAGTCACTGTACACATTTTATTTACAGTTTTGTACACTGTCTTAATATGAATGGGACCGCTTTTCTACTTGAGCCATTCGTAACCAGAGCAAAAGAACCTAAGTAATACAAAGTGTTAAAGTACAGCATAAAGATACAAAAGCAGACATACTAATTCTAGTTAGGAATGTAATTATGGTGTTACATTTTTATAGTCCACAATTACGTTTAGGGATCACACAGACATAGATCACTGATTTGAATGAAATGCATAAATTTGTAGCAAAGCTTTGTAGTTACAAAAAACCAAAAAAATTACCAAAGAATGCACAAATTTAATGTTTATTCCATGTTTCTGTCATATTCCTGGATCCTTCCCCAATGTTACACGAGGAAAAAAACAAAAGCAAAACAAATAAAAAACTGAAATCAGAATCAGTAATGTTATCCAAGGAGGGAAGCAAATAAATTAAACTCTAGCAGCCATCAGCAAGAGGCCAGCA
>LOJH01034432.1:5543-15757 GCA_001685095.1 Ellobius talpinus
AAGCAAGATGTGAGAGTTAGCCAATAAGAGGCTAGAGATAATGGGCCAGGCAGCCATTTAATTAATACAATTTCTGTGTGATTATTTCAGGTGCATTTCGGATGTAAGGTAGCTGGGCGGGATGAACAAAGGGCCTGCGCTTATAGCTAGATGGGATGACAAGCAGCCTGCTCCTCCTGTTACAATAGTCTGGCCCCAGGCAGGGCGGTGTAACCTGTAATTTCAGAACTCTGGAGGTAGAGGCAAGAGGATCATGACTTCAAATCCAGCCTGAACTTCACAACTGAAAACATATGGTGTAGTCTAATATTTATGCAAGCTGACTTTCACAAACTTTCTGAAATGAACAATAAGATTACTGACAACTTCTAACCTCCTGGGCTATAATTTTCTGCATTAATAAAATGAAGCTGAAGAACAGGTGGGATGATAAAGAGGCATTAGTGAAGCAGCTAAAGGACTGTGGGTGTGTGGATGGAATGGCTGCGGGCTGAAGCATGGCTCTACTAGGACTCTCCAAATCTGGAAAAGCGAGGCCATCAGGAGCTGCAGAAAAGGATTCTCCTCTGGTTACAATCTGCGGACTGCCCTTTGTGGCCTTACCCTCCTTTATAGATTGTTGATTTGGCTGCCTACCTGGAGATCACAGAGTTCTTGGCCTGGTGATTGCTCCTCTTTTTACTTTATGTAGCCTATCTTTATATGTACAACATAGTCTAACACTTTTAGGGAAAACCTCAAGTTGTTTGGAAACATTCCAGTGTCATTCCTACAACAAAATGGAATCAGAACACACTCTGCTTAAAACTTAGGAATGCCTCTTTGGACTTCTGGCTCAAGTTGAAACTTCCAATGTCCTTCTTAAACATTATTTCCAAATTCCACTCTGCTGGGTGAACAGATGGAAGCTCCACATCAATCAGCCACAAGCTCCTCGATTCCAGATCCTTGGCTTTCTCTCCCTGCATATCAGGCTTGAGCTTGTGAAGCGGTATAGTGTCTATTTGGACATGTCTTTCTTTTTCCACCGATTAGGAAGTTTAGAAGCTAAAGAGTCACTTACTCTATGATGCACCTTATTATATTGGAAAAAAACCCTTTTTGCCCATATTTAAATAATTAACAAGAAGATGTGTTTGATCTAAGCAGTAGCTCATGATGTGAGGTAAAATAAGGAGGCTGGATGGTGAGTGTACCAATGCCATGTAAATGAGAAGTTCTTGTGATAATCTTCAAGGATGCTTCCAATGTCCCCTCCCAAACCATGAACAACCCCTACAGGGCCAGGGGGACTCTAGGAAAAATGACTTCTTTCAAAAATCTCCTGTTCATTTAATGAGATTGTTTCTGTCTTATGTCTTCTTTCTTTTGTTTTTACTTTTATTTTCCTAAATACAATTGACTGAAGCGTGCATTTAACAAGAGGTATACACACACACACGCACACACACACACACACACACACAAGTATGGAGACACACTCCTTTACTCCCTGCACTGAGAGCCAGACTGATCTCTGTATGTTACAGGCCAGCCTGGTCCACAAAGGGAGTTCACAGAGACACCAGGGTTACATAATAAGACCCCATGTTTAAAACAAGAAATCATGTCTCTTTCCTGTCATTCCCTTATAAATCACACCCCCTTGTGGTAATAAATGCTTATAAGTTAACCCTTCATGTTTCTCTGTCAGAGAGTTTCTACAACACAGCCTACAAATCACATAAAAACCCAATAAACTAAAGAAGGTAGAAAACATGCAAAATTTTAAGTGTGCTTGTGGCAAGAAAAAGCAGAAAGAAAAAAACTGGCAAATTCAAACCAATGTAAGTTAAGTAAGTCAGCCTTCGCTTATGACCAAATGATGTTCTGAGGAACACAGTGTTAGGTGAGGTCTCCCGCTGTGTGGACAACCCAGACTGTTCGTGCAGCCCTCACTGCTGCAACAAACCAACAATCGGCACAGCAGACTGACATGGGTATTCATGCCATAGCCTCTTGCTCCTGCGATGACAATCAAGAGAACATCAACTTAAGTCAAGAACAGGAAAAACCCATGCATTTAGGGAACAAAGAAAGCACTGAAGTACAGAGCCATTGCATGTGTGTTGCAGCATATCCACACACATCCACACACACATCCACACACACATCCACACACACATCCACACACACATCCACACACACACAAAAAGTTTAGCAAGTAGAGCTCACTTCGGAAAAACGATAAAAATACATTAGGAAACAAAGTAGCTTACCAAGTATTGTTGTGGGATATTTGATCACACTGTGTGAAAACATGTCTCTGTCCTTCCTTGCCTGCCTAAGGCACCTTCTGATTGGCTGGTTTAATAAAAAGCTATGTGGCCAATAGCTAGACAGGAGAGGATAGGCAGGACTTCAGGGCAGAGATAAGAACTCTGGGAAGGAATATAATCTCACGAGGAGACACAGAAGAAGTTGGACATACAGTACTAAGGAGAGGTAGTAAGCCATGTTGCAGAAGATAGGTTAATAGAAACGGGTTAATTTAAGTTTTAAGAGCTAGTTGGGAACAAGCCAACTAAAGCCAAGTTTTCTTACTTAATAAGAAGTCTCTGGGTCATTATCAGCAGCTGGCAGTCCAAAGAAAGTCCAACTATAAACTATCTGCTGGTCATGCATAACTGTGTGCGGTGTACTTTTTTAGGATGGTGGGCAGCCGGCTTTGTTTTCACACCAGTCACCACCTGTGAGGATGCGCTGTGCTGTGTCATCATGGTAATGAAAAGACTTTTCAGCTCAGTTATAATCTTACGAGATCATTGTCATGTATGTGGCCTGCCATTGATCAATATTATCTTCACTCATTTTAAGGCTGAAAGTTAACTTATTCTTGAATTTTTTAAATCCCTATATTATCAAAAGACTCACACCACCAATTTTTTGGTATTTTATTTTACTGTTCCTGATAAAACCCATTCAACAATCTCTGAATGACAAATTAGAACGAATGCAGAAATAATTACTTTATAAGATGTGATCTAATACCATGCGGTAAAGAGGAAACATGATTCCTAATGGAATTCTGCTATACTCATAAATCAGAGCATTGTCAAGTTGTCAGCAGAGAGGCTTCCTCCATCAGCAGATGGCAGTGTGCTGAGAGAGTTTAAATTAGAGGTCTCCATCAGGTCGGTCCCCTCGGAGATAGACGAACGCTGCAGAAGAGGGAGAGGAAAGACTGTATGAGTCAGAGGGGATGGAGGAGACCAGAGTGTGGCCCACCAAATAAACCAAGCAGGGCTCACACTGGCTCCACAGGGACTGAAGTAGCAAGTATGGGGCCTGCATGGGTCTGCACCGGGTCCACTACATCTGTTATAGCTAGTACCTTGGTGTTTTTGTGAGACTCCTAACAGTGGAAGCAAGTAAATCCCTGACTCCTTTGCCTGCTCATGAGACTCTTTTCATCCTATTGGATTGCCTTGATCAGCCTCAGCATGAGGGCTTTCACCTTCTCTTATTGTATTTTGTTTTGCCCTGTTTAACTGTTATCTCTTGGAGGCCTGTTCTTTTCTGAAGAAGAAACAGAGGGGAAAGTATATCCTAGGGATAGGGGAAGTGGAGGAGGGGGTGCTAGAAGGAGTAAAGGGAGTAGAGAATCCATTTTCAATTAAAAAGAAGAAAGAGGAAACAATTCATCAGTTTCATAATTTTTAAACATTGACTTCATTTTATGTTTATGAGCATTTGCCTATTTGTATGTAAGTGCCCACAGAGTTCAGAAGAAAGTGTTGGATCCCCTAGAACTCAAGTTACAAATGGATATGTGTCACAATGTGGATGCTGGAAACCAAATTCAAGTCCTTTGCAAAAGCAGCAAGTGCTCATAACTGCTGAGAAATCCCTCCAGTCCAATTTCATAATTTTAACCAACCTTCTGTTTGCCTATTATAATGATTACAAATTAACACTGAGTACTGTATCCTCCAATTCACAGGAATAATTTCCCATGCCAGAAAGGAAGGTCCCCGTGTTACTTTCTCCACCATTGCTATGAAAACCAGGAGAACAACTTAATGAGAAAGCTTGATCTCATAACTCCTTGCCTTTGGGAAGAAACCATATGGTGGGAACATGGGCTGGAGTACTTTCTTCAGTTCTTGGTCAATAGGAAGCAGAAATTAGAACATATAAGAGGAAGAGTCCAAAGCAAGATATCCAAGAGTATGCCCACCCCCAGTGACTGACTTCAATGCCCAAGTCCTACTCCCCAAACTTTCAATAATTTCACCATATTATGAATGCCTTTAATAATTAATCCATTAACTTGGTCAGAGCTCTCATGATCTCATTGTCTCTGGTATATTCAAGAAACACCCTGCTATGCCTTATTAATCTTCTGGGATTGCCTTAGTACAATGGAGTTGACAAGACTGATCACCACTGTCTACTTGATAGCCTATGACTTTGCAGTAGATACTCGTAAATATCTAGGGGAAAACAGCATTCTTTCACCTATTGCCTTGGACACAGGAGCACGTTGTGCTACCTGGATCTGATCCTGATGGAAACCTTTGTTTCAATAAAGACTGGCCATTCTCCAGGGAGTTGAATTAACACATATTCTTGGCCTGGCAATCTCAAGGTATACCTGCAGCAATTCTTCTAAAGTTGCTTTGAATGCTAATAAATCTTCTGTTTTTATTTACCTTTCCACTTGACTATGTCTTCCCACTGAGTAAGATACCTGAGGGTAAAGACCATGTCTGCTCTAACCTGGGACTAGACCGAAACATTTGTTTGAAGGACATCAAGGGTATAATGATTTGAGCAAGAGTATTTCTTAGCTTGCTACTTTGATGTATGTGTCCTTACCTAGAGAGATTAATACTGTGTACTATGAATAGAAAGAACAATGAATTAAGCAGAAAAACACCTTGACTCTTCATCAAACTACCTACTAGAAAAATGTAAACACAAATGGGAATTTGAATATGACAAATGTCTGTTATCAAGTTAAATCCATCTCAAACAAAAATTAGCTACAAATTGTAAAAGAAAAAATGGAAAAAGGACTGTAAGCCTCTATGTGTTGCATCCTAACAAAAACCTCATAGTTCAAGCATTATCTCCATTTAACAGCTGAGGAGCTTGAGAATTTATCACACAGTTTACTGATTTTGCTGTCATCATACACCTACTGTGACAGAAATGGAATGCAAGTTGATTTCAAATACAATGCTTTTCTACTGTGCCACAAGAAAGGCCCCTAATAAAATCTCAAAGTACAAAAATCAAAGTTAGATGAAGTTTTAATTATATTAGAACTAAAAGCAGAACATAAAGACCAAAAAAAAAACTTAGTAGGTAAAGGCAAAACCAACACTTCCAACAGCACTGATATAGGAGACGTGAGTTTTAGAGTGAGTTGCACTCCCTCATTCCTAATCATGAATGAGTCAATTCTTTTGGCTAAATCTGTCTCTGAGAATCTTTCTCAATTCTACTTTAATAAGCATAGATAACTTTATTGTATACAAACATCACTTTAGGGAACTTGCTACATTGTAGATTCTTGGACTCTACCTCAAGATATTCCATGCCAATTTAGTAAGTATGCCCAAGAGCATACCTCCAAGGCTACTCTGTTTCAAAATATCCTAAAACAACTCAGAAAAACAGGAGTAAAAGAACTCATACTACCATGCTTTACTTGTTACCTCAGCATACATACCATGGAGTATGGGCCTTCTTCTTTGAAAAAAGAAACCATTCCATCCACTGAAAGATGGATCAAGGAGGTAGAGTGATGTACAGTGAGCTGGCACCATATCCTAGAGTTAATCAGGTAATGGATAGATGGTAGATGAATGGTTTTCCAATTAGATTCTCTTTCCAGGAAGGTATATTTAGGATTAAGTAATTTTAATTTATTTGTAATGTTGGTGAAAACAGAGGTTATTGGCAAAATGCTGGTAGATATGACAGTGAGATTTTATGGAATTTCCCTTTAAATTTTTTATAAAGTAGTTATAGAGGTTATTAGGGGAGAAAACAAATGCAAAGAATTTAAAGTATTATATGAAAGGGAAAGTACAAAAAATAATCATCAATTTACTCTCACCTAGATTAGATAGATACAGATATCATGTGTATCATCAGGTCCTACAAGAGGTTTGTGGTCTCGGGTTCTAAAGAAAACTAATCAGCTAGGTTGTGTATTGTTCACTAACCACATTCAGCTTCACAGTTACAGGCCCAGAATAAACAACTGGAAGATATATAGTTTTGACTCAGTAAGGGCAATGAATCAAAGAGCAAAAGGAAACCTATGAAGGAATTTTCTGGAATATTATTTTAAGATGCATTATATTTGTTACACTGTGGAACATTTGTTTTAATGTTGCAAAGGTGTGCTGTAGTCTTTAATGTTGCATTTGTTTAACTCTGTAAAACTGTGTTACTTTGCCTGTCTAAAACACAGGATTGTTCTAACAAAGAGCTGAACAGCCAATAGCAAGGCAGGAGAAAGGATAGGTGGGGCTGGCAGGCAGAGAGAATAAGTGAAGGAGAAAAAGAAGGGTTGGGAAACAAGAAAGATCAAGGAGTGAGATAAGAATAGGCCAGCCACCAGCTACACAGCCACCCAGCCACCCAGGCACACAGTCACAGAGTCAGATACAAGTAAAAACAAAACAAAACAAGGTGGGAGTAAAAAATAGAGATTACAAAAGAAAAGGGTAAAAGTCCAGAGGCTAAAGATAGATGGAATAATTTAAGTTAAAAAAAAAGAGCAGGAAAGCTGGCTAGAAATAAGGCAAGCTAAGGTAAGGCATTCATAAGAAAGAATAAGCCTCCATGTGTATTTATTCAGGAGCTGGGTGGTGGGGCCCGCCAAAGAGCATGAGACTATAAAAACAACCAACAATAGATTATGATAAATCTAAGGAAATTAACTAAAGGAGGAAGAATGGCTGCCAAAATGGTTTGACCTGGTGGGAGAGCCAATGTCTTAGTGATGTTAAAGGACTATTGCAGTTAAAGAGAAAAAGAAAATACAAAAAGGAAGGCAAATTATAGTTAGAGAATGGAATTCATGAAAGTGTTTTGCAATTATTAGTCAAGATCTAAGCTCTAACTATGAAAATTTTCTGACCTCGGTCTTCAGTTCCTAGAGGGTGGTCCTGAAAATCTCCTAAGTGGCAGGAATAACCTTGCAATCGCCCATGAGTCTCATGGCTTATACTAACCAGGTGTGGTCATTTCAATAAAAGTTGACCCCATAGGTCCATAAGGAATGTCATTATAAGGAGGTATGGCCTTTTGGGCATAGGTGTGGCCTTGTTGAAGGAAGTGTGTTACACTGTCTCAGATGTTCAAGCCATGCCCACTGTGTCACTCTGAAGATCCAGATGTACAACTCTCAGTTCCTTCTCCAGCACCATGTCTGCCACATCTGCTCTTACACTTAACCCATTAGGCACCATGAGGAGGGTGAGAGATTTTAATAATTTACCACATAAGCGGTCACTGATGGATCAGGGCTGCAGGACAAGGACTTGGGAGCCGTGTTTCTCCTGAGAGCCCCATGTAGGGGCAGAAGGGGAGTTTATAAACATAAAACTCACTAACATTTTTTGGCAAGTTCCAGTTCAGTTTTCACCAATCAGGATTTAGAGATTGGGGCTTCCTTGAGTATTCCATCATTGTCAACTGACATACAATGCAAGCATTTCAGTCCAAACAACCAGACTCATTTGTTCCTTTTGTTGTTAGGAACAACCATGTTCCTAGAGAACTAAAGATGTGGAATGACTATTTCTATGGTTTAAGGAGGAGGTTTGTCAGCCATTGAAAAGGTCTCAGCTCCCCTAAGTCTTGGGAACCTGAACTTTATTTCATCCTGAAATCAAAATGGCAGTACTCAAGCCAAGGTGCTTTTGCCTGCTCCCTTCACTGCCAGGCTTCCTGCCATATTAATAATGAACTAAACTTCTGAAATTGTTAGCCAGCTCAAATTAAGGGTTTTCCTTTATAAGAGTTACTATGGTCATGCTGTCTCTTACTGCAATAGAAACTCTAACTAGACACTAAGTGATTGATAATCTATATGAAATGATACAGGATGGGGGCCTGGCTACTCCTCAAAAATTAATCCTGTAACTAAAGAGTTGGGGTTTTGAGTCATGTGATATCACCCTGATGGAAACAGACCTAGAAACTGGATTAAATTCAGTCAGTGACTCAGTCATTCTTTCCTATATGATACAATCCTAGTAAATATTTGAACTCAAAAGCTTGGGTGATCTTCCTTGATAGGCAATTTTCTACATATGTCATTATACATCACTGTGCGAAGTTGGTAGTTGTACCTTGACTCCATGGGGTGAACACACAAGAAACTTCCCACATGAAGGCCCCTACTGTGAAGCAGTACCTCCCATGCATTTATTCTTAGCTGACTCTCACTCCTATCTCTTTACTTCAATAAGACTGAAATCATAAGAAAATCAGAACAAAAATGACCATAAAAATTCTAGATCTTTGGGATAACTCTTTGCATCAAAATGAAAAAGAATGAAACCAGAGAAAGCAATAAAACTTTATTGTTGCACTAGTAAATTGCTGTGGGACAATGGTTTTACTCTGTAAACATTTGTTTCTTATACTTGTTTAATAAAATGCTGATTGGAAGGTAGCCAGGCAGGAAGTAGAGGCAGGACAATGAGAACAGGAGAATTCTGGGAAGAAGATTCTGCAGTCGGTAGTCGTGACCCAGCAGCAGAAGAAGCAAGATGTGACTGCCTCACCAAAAAGGTACTGAGCCACATGGCTAACTCAGACAAGAATTATGGGCTAATGTAAATTATAAGAATTAGTAAATAAGAAGCCTGAGCTAGTGGGCCAATTGGTTTATAACTAATGTAGACCTCTGTGTGATTCTTTGGGACTTANAATGTAGACCTCTGTGTGATTCTTTGGGACTTAACAGCTGCAGGACCAGGTGGGGCAGAAAATCTCAGTCAACAGAATGATGCCCACTGTGGACAACTGCATCCACATAAAAACTGAGAGAGCTTGGGAAGTAATTCTAGACAGAAAAGAATAAAGCACAGCTTATTGATAGCAGCCCTTTCTTGGGTGGGCTCTGCTTGCTAGAGACAAGTGCTCTCATTTAAGAGAGGCTTCCTGACTCAGATATAGCTGCAAAACCTTGTAGCTTTTTTAAGAGGTCCTGCCACGAAACTCCTAAATGGTGTAATGAAAAGCTGGCCGCATGCTTTTTGGTGGTGGCAGGGAACTTGAAATGCCATAGAGTTGTGGCAATAATCATGGCTTCAGCCGGTACCTCCGCCATGAGGCTGGAATCTCAGAAAGCTAAGGAATGGGCTATATCCAGCCGTCAAAGCCACAGCTTTAATCCTAGCCATATTGCTTAGCAAAGTAAAGACTCATGTGGTCAGAAAAAGAAAGAGATACACAGTAAAGATAGATTCAAAGACAAATAAAACCTCTAAATGGTTTACTGTATGTTTAAAAATATATGTAGGCTTGGGAGAAAAAAAGCATAAAGTTCTTAAAAGAAAAAAGAGAGTAGTTGGGTGTGGTGGCAGACACCTTTAATCTCAACACTTGGGATGCAGAGTCAGGCAGATATCTGTGAGTTCAAGGACAGCCTGGTCTACAGCAGGAGTTCCAGGACAGGCAAAGATACACAGAGAAACCCTGTCTCAAAAAGCCAAAAACCAAAAGTAAAAATAAAAGAAATAGAATTTAAAGTAAAACCATGAAAAGATGGAAAATACACAGAGTCTGTATACTATATTATTATGTTGTCTTTGAATTGCTTGATGCTGAGGAAGGAGCAACAGCTGCTAATACATTTAAATATAAATGCTGCTGGATTAATAAAACAAATATTTTGTAAATGCCTTGGCTTCAAAATTAAGTCAAAAGATACATTACTCTGGAGAAGAGGTTTTGCTTTTCTTTCCACAGAAAATGAGAGGCTATGGATTTACTCTGGGCTAAGAAAAATAAGGTTTGATCAAGGAAGACCCCCTGAGAAATTTCAGATAGGAGCAGATGGCCTGGATATTTGAGTTCTACATCCAGAACAGCCTCAAGACAGCTGGCTGAGATGATCAAGCCTCACAGGATACTTCAGTCACAATTTGATCATAATTCTAAATTTTCTTTAGGTCCCCATAAGATTATCAGCATCCCAA
>LOJH01034433.1:0-15797 GCA_001685095.1 Ellobius talpinus
GACTGTCTCTAGGGTGGGAACTGGCTTGAATGGAGTCCTGCAGGTGGAGAACTGTGAGGTAGGTAACATCAATTCGTTCACACAATAACCACGAGGTAGAAGAAAACATAGACACAGGGTCACATATAGAGCAAGCAAGGGTCAGGAGCTGAGCCAGAGACCTGCTTTAACCCCATCATTCCTAGCCATTCTCTTTGGATCAGTATTGTGAAGCATTGTATGTTTCATAAAACTATCAATGTTCTTTTTTATGAATTATTTCTATGAATATACCTTAATGCAGTCTAGCTAGAAATGGGCTTCTGATTGAGGCTAAGTGTCTTACCCAGTGTTCCTCAGTCCACAAAGAATTCTAAAAGATATTGTACAGCAAACAAACAAACAAACAAAAAACAAATTAACCACAGGGTTGGTTTAAATAATTGGTTAAAACAAGCCACAATTCCACACTTTGTACTCACTGAGGCCAGAGACAGGGGTGTCCTGTGAAAGACAGTGGTTCCAGGCTACCCAGGAAAGAGTGAGATAATACACAAGGTCTCAAAAGTCTGAGTCTCAGGCATAAAATTGACCAGAGATCTCAAGTATGTGGAGTCCAGGTCAGAGGCATTAGTACCAAAGAATGGGGTATTACTCCTAGGGTTTTGAAGTGTCTGTTGGTGGGTTTCTGGTGATTTTTATACCCAGTAGAGTTTGACCACTTGGCTTCATAACCTTCTTGAACATCTTTATCTAAATATGTACTGTAATCACCACATCAAAGACAGAGTCCTTTTTCTCTAGAGAGAGGGTTTAGCAGGCAAAAGACTCCCAGAATTTATTACCCATAACTAGGATGAAGGCTTGAGCTTCCAGGTGTGGACCACATCTTCTTATCTTCTGAGCCAGCTCATCTGAGGCACTTGGAGGTCTCTAAACTCAAAGATCTCCTTGGAGGACTCTTGGTGAAAAGTTATATGGCTTCAGAAGAATTGAACTTAAACCGTAGGTTTAAGTCCAGTAGGATCTGGACTTTGGATCTAAGCTCTGAAAATGCCAAGGTCACATTGTCCTTGTTTTTTAATTCTGGATATCCTCTAATGAAGAGATTTTAGAAAATCAATAAAAATGTTCCAGTTAAGCTGCTAATGAGAGAAATGACCTTTCCTTAATGGAAGGAAAATGCAGGCTGGGCTTCCACATAGCAACGAGGAGTCCAGGCTATGGAATTTTCTTTGCAAATTGTGGTTGACTTTGTGTGCCGTAGTTTGTATATTATGCACTAAGGCTATTAGAATCTGATAACTTTCTTTGCTGCTCATGAGCAGACCATGCACGCTGAGAGCAGCAATCTAATTATCCAAGCTGCTGGTATCCAAGATATTGTCTCCCAAGATTAATGTGTTGGCCTTATGAGTTTCCTTCTGAGTGAGAGGTAGTGGTCATAAATAAATCGCACTGAATTGCCGTAAGAAACAATGAAAATAATTAACTGCTCCTGTCAAGTCTAGAGTTGGTGGTTTCAGCTGTGGAGTAGGCGAGGCTAGTTTTGTTGACTATTAGATTCAAGTCAAAGAAACCTTGTGGACCAAAAGAACTCAGTGCTTGCTAACTGGGTTTAACTCCACCAAACTGACTCATTCATCACTGTGCAGCTATGTCACCTGGAATTGTTCTGCTTTTAAAGCATTTCTCTTTTTTCAGTTTACTTATTTACATTTTACATGTGGGAGTTTTGCCTGCATGGA
Source organism: Ellobius talpinus (assembly GCA_001685095.1). Classification (NCBI taxonomy): domain Eukaryota; kingdom Metazoa; phylum Chordata; class Mammalia; order Rodentia; family Cricetidae; genus Ellobius; species Ellobius talpinus. The sequence goes on from LOJH01034433.1 coordinate 1,728, forward strand.
TGTGTGTAGACTATGTACATGCCTGTAGAGAGGCTGGAAGAGAGCATCAGATCCCCTGGAGCTGAAGTTACAGATGTTTGTGAGCCAGTGTGCAGATGCTGGGAACAGAATCTGGGCCCTCTGCAAGTGCATCAAATGCACCTAACTGCTGAGCCATCTCAGCAGCTCTTTCTATGATTTCCTTCAGATGCTGCAGATGCTGGTTTTATCCCATAGCTTTCAACCCTTCCCACATATAGTAGTGAGCTCTGGAAGGCTCTCCGCCTTCATGGATATGTTCTTAGACTGGAGCTGCCTTTGATGTACTGGCTGAGAAATTTATCATTTGCCAACGTTCAAATCCTAGTTTCCTACCTGTTTACTAAAGGAAATGTGGGACATCTTTAATGGTTCTATAATTCCATTGTGTATAGATCACGATGATATTGCAAAGCTATTTTTTAATTGGGATAAAATAGGTTGTAATATGCACATATATCATAGGTATCTCAAAATAAAGTTGGCCATCTTTTTTTAATTGCCATACAATTGATAGGTAGAATCCTGTGCTGTTGTTTGAATGTACTTCCCAAATTCATATGTTGAAAACGTCATCCCCAGTGCAACTGTGGGAAGGAAGCCGGGCCTGATAGGAAGTGGCTATGTCCTCAGGAGCAGAATAATGTCCTCATGAGGATGGTTAGCCGCTCTAGGACTGGGCTTTGGTGTACTGGAGCCTGCTGTTCTCTGACTCTCTTGCTCCTCCATCTCCCTTTCCCATTCCTTCTGCTCTGGGATGATCCAGCACAAAGGTGCCCATGAGATTCTGGCCTCGCACTTTCGGATTCCCCAGCCTGAAAATTCTGAAGCTTTATGAGCTGAATATACTCCCATTGACAAGAAGAGCTCCAGCCCCAAGGTCTGCCATAGTAGCAGAGAGTGGAAGCTGAATCCTAGAGAGTGGATGCCCTGCATATGGCATCCAAAAGAATCAGAGTGGACTTCCTAGCTGGGCAAGGTTATTGTAGTTGGTGGGCACCTAACAGGCTCTCTATCCATATCTGTATACCCCCAAATGTGTGTAAGCTAATAAAATCCTGTCTTAGGGTTACTGTGGCTGCAATGGAACACAGCGACCAAAAAGCAAGTTGGGGAGGAAAGGGTTTATTTGGCTTACACTCCCATATTGTTATTCATCTCTGAAGGAAATCAGGACAGGGACTCTGTACTGGAGGCAGGAGCTGATGCAGAGACGATGGAGGGGAACTGCTTCCTGGCTTGCTTCCCCTGGCTTACTCAGCCTGCTTTCCAGGACCACCACCCTAGGGATGGCACCACCCACAATGAACTGGGTCCTCCCTATTGATCACTAATTGAGAAAATGCCTTACAGCTGGATCTCATGGAGGCCTTCCTCAGCTGAGGCTCCTTCCTCTCTGATGACTCTAGCTTGTGCCAAGTTGACACAAACCAGGTAGTACAAACCCTGTGGAATATATGCATTTATTAGACTGTTTTTTTTATTAAATCAGGGGCAATACTGATTCCCACTTATTGAGGATCTAGAATTTATTGAGGATCTAGAAGGTGTTAGACAGCCATGGAGTAGATTCTTTGTAGATTGGGGATCTGGAACTCAGAAAGACTGAGAGATGTTCTGACTGTAGCTTGGAGGGGATAACCCTCTGGCATTCAGGCAGTCTGACTCCCAGACTGTAGGCCCCCAAAAGTGCAGAAAGAATATAAGATTTGCTATTGCCTGTGGATCATCACTACCACGTGATGGGGGAGCAGCCTGTGCACCCAATTAGACGCTGAGTTTGTTTTCTGTTTCCCCATGTGAAGAAAGCATAAAAAATGTCCTGAATAAGTCAACAACCTGCCCCTGGGAAACACAGCCCATTAAATTTGGTGCGTGACAGGCAGATGACAGTCTGAAAGACACTTGCAGTCACTGAAGCAAAGCCTGTGTGTGCGCAGTCAGCAGCCATATGTGAATATTTACATGTAATTTAAACCAATGAACATTAAATACGGTTACTGCTCTGCTGTCTGGGGCCTCTGCCATTCTGCCCTCATCCAGAGCTGGAACCTGTACCCTGCTGGATGTGCCATGAAGGGACCAGCAGAGTGTATTGGCTGAAGCAAGTGAGCTGGGCACCCAGACCAGGCTTAGCTCTGGTGTGGACCTTATGACAGATGGCAGTGTGCCAGGGCGTAGACACGTGTCAGTGCAGGGTTCAGGTCCTAGTTCACAACAGCCCTCTCTTGAGAATTTACCCCCTCCTTGCAGAGCTACAGTTCCTCCCTAGTGGGCTCCCGCTGTACTGTTAGGCTGTTCCCTAAAGGGTCCTAAACACTTCCCAACACTGCCACAAGGGGGCCAAGCTTCCCTCAGCACCACACCCGAATCCCCCCAGCCCAGGAGCAGCTAAGAAGAGCATTGCCACCCTTTGGGGATGGGGAGACGCCCTTTCTTTGACTCTGAAACGGTGAAAAGGCCACATTCTTGCTGGGATTGACAGGCAAATGTTGATAAGGCACACACAGTAAACAGCCAAGAGTGACATAAGAAGCCACACTGTTAGTTGCGTCCTACGAAGTAGAGAAAAAGACATTTCTTCTGCTCAGGACCACAGACTGAACTTTGCGGCTAGTCTGTCTACTCACAGAGGGTTTTACATTGCTGAGCTGGGGTTTAGCTAACAATGAGAACAGGACTGTGGCTTTTCAGTAGAATTTTGAAACGCACTTTTGACCCAAACATCTCCTGATCCTAGAGATTCCTTCCAGTCCCATCTGAACATAGTTGTGAAAGATGACCTGCATTTCCAACCTAAACGCAGCACTTAGCCCTGCCAGAAGTCTCACTACTAAATATACTGAAATCAGAGCCCAACTAGGAGCACTCACAGCCAGTCTTCAAGCTCTGCTAAACACTCGTTTGAAAACAAGGGGCGTGTTTCCATCACAGAGAATGCGTGGCAGCCACGACAACACCTGCAACATCCGTTCAAGCTTGGGAGTGAAAACATGCAATGGGAAAGATATGGCATTTCTATATTAAAAGCAATCAGCGAATAATATTTTGGCTCATGCATCAAAATATAAATTTGCATAATTTGTCTTTCGGGATCCTAAAGAAAATGGCATCAAGAAATTGGATGCCAAAGATCTCAGATGGAGACCCAAGTTGTCATCACTATGTAATTGGCAGAGAAATGAAGGAGTTACAGTTGTGGGCTGGTGGGACAATTGGATTAATCCATTGCTTCTAAAAGGGATGTCTTGAAGACAAACTGTGAATTTGTGTTTGTTGGGAACTATAGTGACCTTTATGGGCAGTGAAAGAATTGGAAGAACTGCAGGTAGAACATTTTCTAAATAAAAATATGATAACTTAAAAATAAAAAATGAAAACAAAATTTTATCCTTTTTATTTCCTACATTAAAATATTTCCATTTATCATGTTTAGTTGTGTTAAACCATGGGGCAGAGAAAGCAGAGGGCAGGCGAGAGTCTCTTCCCTCCTGTCTCACCCATCACTTCACTTACCACGTGAGACCAGGCCCAGCGCTTATTGCATTTAGGGCTTATTGAGTTCAGCTCTTTGAGGCCTCATTTACTATCCCAGAAAGATGTGCCCTGATTAATAATAAATGGTTAGCCACATAGTTAAGCAGAATGATTGGCACCTTTTATTGGTTGTCTTTAAGAATAATTGAATGAAACTGGCTGACCAGAAAGCCGAGGTTCATGCTACCCAGGCCACATAAAACCCATCTGTTTATAAATTAGGAAATACCCTCTTCCCAAGACAGAGTTCTTGGAGCTATCTGGAAATCTGCTGCATTGGAAACCAAATGCAAATCTGCCTGCTAGCTACTGAATCTTCCCTTCATATTATGCAAAGACATTTAACCCTTCGTAATAACAATTACAATTGTGATGTGGGATTCCCCTCTGTATACTATGAATACGTTTTATTGCCATTGGTTATTAAAGAAGCTGCTTTGGGCCTGCACAAGGCATAATAGAGCTAGGTGGGGAAAACTAAACTGAATTCTGGGAGAAAGAAGGCTGAGTCAATGAAACGCCATGTAGCTCACGAAGGAGACAAACACTGGGAACTTTACTGGTAAACCACAAGTCTCATGGTAAAATATAAGATAATAGAGATGGGTTAATTTAATATATAAGAACTAGCTAGCAATACGCATAAGTGATTGGCCAAACCGTGTTTTAATTAATACAGTTTCTGTGTGGTTATTTCAGGTCTGAGCGGCCAGGAAAAAACAAACACTCTCCGACTACACAAATGGATGCAAATTCATGTATTCTTTAACAAAAACAAAATAATTGGAAATTAAATACTAATGTAAACCAGGGAAAGTTTGGGAAGGACAGGTGTGTTCTTAAGATAAGGAAGGCAGAATCAATAAACCCTTAAGCCAAACCTAAAAGAAAGAGACATAAAGTAGAAAGCTGTGCTATGTGTGTATATGTGTGTACATGTGTGTATGTGTGTGTGAGAATGTGTGTGCAAGAGTGCCTGAGAGTGTGTATGTATGTGTGTGTGGGAGAGTGTGTGTGTGTTTGTGTGCTCAGGTGCGTGAGAGTTTGTGAGTGAAAGTTTCCACTTAGTGTGGGAGGGGCATTACAGGTCTTTCTGAGACCTGGGGAGTGGAAGTCAATGGCCATTTCTTTCCTGTGTCCCAGGCACTGACAGGCATTTCACAGCTGATTTACATGCCTGTACTCACTTTGTATGTTTACCCTGCGTCTTCTCTTCTGCCTCTCTTCTGAGGTCCTGTCTCCATCCGTGATGTGAAGTGTATCAACAAGCCCTGATCTGGGGTCCCATTAATTTAGAATCAATAAGAAACCAGACTATGGTGGAGAGCAGGTGACTGGCAGGTTTAGTCCTGTGTTTTCTCTGCAAAAGAAGCCTTCACAGAGTTCTGGTAGCTCTCCCTGCTCCGTGTAACCCAGAACTATGCCAGCTTTTGCTGGGTCTCTCTACCTGTCACCTTATGGCTAATTCTTTTATCAAAATTGCTTGTATGATCCAGCTCACGTGAGTGTCTGATTCCGCTTAGACACTTAGGATATAGACTGGGTCAGTATCCTCTGTTGGGTTTGTGGAGAGGAGAAGCTGAAAGGTTCAAACTACTTCAGGATCTGAGCTGAGGTTGGACAGAGAATAACCACAGGGCCTGTGTTGGGTCCTTCACGTGAAGCAGACACCTTGGGTCAGCAGTGAACAGTGCTCAGCCGCAGCTCTTGGACTCTCTGAGGACACTAAAGACAGCTGGGGTGATCTGGTGTAACCAGGTGGGCAGGAGGCTGTGCAGGTCAGCTCTTCTGACTTCCCATGGCACGGCCGTCCTTCCTGCTGCACAAGGACAAGGTACCAGGGGATGAAGGCGTTGGTACAACTCAGCACCACAGGTTCTGAGGGTTACCTGAGACCGAAGTGGAACTGCATAGGTTGAGAGGCATTGACTGAGTGAATGGGAAGCCGCCATAGCACTGGTGGCTATCTTTGCTTTGTCAGTTACTTGGCACTGCACCAAGGGATTCTGATTTCCTTCTAGTGTTTTCTTAAATCTGTTGAAATCCAACAGGCAGAAAGGCTAAGCAGGTTTTCTGTGGAAAGAAATGTTTATGCAGAGGGTGAAACTTAATACTGCACTGCTATCGGAACACAGAAATGAAATGCCTCCAGATGGCAACTGCTGTTCCCATAGGTCGGTGCCTCATTCAGCCATCATCAGAGAAACTTCCTCTTGCAATGGATGGGATTAATACAGAGATCAACAACTGGACAGTGTACAGAGAATGAGAGATCTTGGAGCACTGAGTCCTAAATGGGATGTCCTTATTAAACCCATCCCCTTGGGGCAAGAATCTACGAGGAAGAAGAAGAGGAAGAGGAAGAGGAAGAAAGGTGGTAAGAGTGGCGGTGAGGGATGATTCCATGGAAACTGTGTCTTCAGGACAGCACAGGACTGACATGTATATGAACTCACAGACTGCGGAGCATGCACAGGGCCTGCACAGGTCCAAGCCAGATGTGGTCCCAGTGCTGAGAAGGGGGAGTGGGCACAGGGTCCTCCCTCTAACAGGAACTTATCAGCAGTTGGTGCCAGCTGGGGGAGGGAAAATCAGTTTTCTCCAATTTAGAGTTGCTGGGTAGATTAGCCACACTTTAGGGCAGGCCCATGCCCTGGAGTAGTTGACCAAAACCAACTCAATGCTATTTTATTTTTTTTCATATTGGTCTTTTGCTTATTTGTTTTGATGATTTTTGGTTTGTGGTTTGGGGATTGTGTGTGTGTGTTTCTGGGTTTTTGTTTATGTTTTTCCTTTCTGAGAGAAAGAGAACCTAAATTTGGGTTAGATAGGGAGGTGGGGAAAATATGGGAGAAATGGGGGGTGGAGAAAACATGATCAAAACATTTTTCTCAATAAAATTTGAAATGTTGGTTTATGCTGGTAAAGCTACTGGTCCAATTCGAAGTGAAACAAAGCTTACATTTATCAAGTAACTGTTATGTGTTGGGTAGTGAGACAGGGTCATAATAGACAATGTCAGGAAACACTCCCACTTTACAGATGAGAAGATTGCATGTGGAGTGGTCCAGAAGCTTCCAGAAGTCTCCCAGCTACTCAGGAGTGGACTGAAGTCTGGATTCACCATGTATGTCTGACATGTGTGCCTTTTCTGTGTGCTGAGATGCTCATAGGCAGCTGGCTGATCCTCTTCACTTGTGTGTGTCCTCTGCCACTGGCAGCACATTAGCAACCACACCCTCCGAATATTCCCACCCCTTGTTTAACAGGCATTCCCTTTCACTTCTCCTGCAGCCTTTCCTGAAGGGCGAGCTCCCCTTTCCTTGTTTAAGAGAGGCCTTGTTTTTTTATCTTAAAATGACTGAATCTGAGCAGTGTTTAACACCCACGCCACTTAATGCTGGAACTAAGGGATTGGTGGTTAAGGGACACCAAGAGCTCTTCCCAAAACCACAGAGGCATTTCCGGTTCTCCTGCCTGTCTTCTAATTAACAGCAGGTGTCAGTGTGTGTGGACGGGTGCAGACAGAAAACTGGATGCTTATTGGAAAACTTTAGCTAGACTCCATTGTGGTTCTGTCACTAGGGTAGGATTTGCTCCCTACCTAAGTTTGATCTTTCCAAATTTGAGGCCACTGCACACACATCTCCTGATCACCAGGTGTGAGGACAGCTTTCAGTAGGTCTTACTGACTGCCCTTATCAATCCTGTATTGTTCTTCTGACTACTCAGAGTTATGACATGCAGTATAATTAATAACATCATTGCTCAAGAACCAACCCTGTTAGGTCAGCGGTGGGTGAGCCAGCGCTGAAGTTGTAACCATGGGAGAGCTGTCCCCATTTCACATATGATGGACCAACCCTATAGCTGGCCAGGCCCAGATCCAAGGATATGGCTTGCCTGGCCCCAACATCTGCTGCATCTATGATCTGCTGGAGCACATGAAGGGACCTGACTTGCAGATCCAAAGCTGTAGACTCTCCATAACACGGGGCAACAACAGCATATCCAGGAGGAGCCCAAGAGAGTGCCCAGCATCAACAGGGCAATAGAAACCAGAGTCCTTGAACCAGACCAATGACTCTGTACAATGAACACTTGCATGTAAAGGTAAATGGGCAAAGGGGTTCACAGTATGACTCACGGTGTCACACTGCAGCTTCCATGATAAGAATCTTAAGTTTTCTTTCCTTTTTTTCTTCTTAAAGTTTGTTTGATTTAGGGGGTGTGCAGGGGTGGAGGGCGGATGAGAGGGGACAGGGAAATGAATGGGATGAAGATACATGATGTAAAAGACACAGAATAATTAAATCCATAAGAAAAAGATAAACTCACTATTCTTATGTCAGATTTCAGAACCAATATCACTTACTACAAACCGTTTCTGATTATTCAAGACAGCAGTTTCCTGCAGGATCCTTCATGATATTTTCCACAACAGGACTGAACAGAAGGTAGAGGGTTCCTGTACACCCCAGCCCAGCATGGCCAATTGCCCACACTGGTATTTATTAATAATCCTATATCATGCTGGGCGGTGGTGGTGCACACCTTTAATCCCAGCACTCAGGAGTCAGAGGCAGGTAGATCTCTGTGAGTTCAGGGTCAGCCTAGTCCACAGTGAGTTCCAGGACTGCTAGAGCTACACAGAGAAATACTATCTCAAAAAAAATCCTATGTTATAAGCCTATATGGCCATATACTCTGAAGTCTAGAACTTGCAACAGGGCTCCTTCCTGGTGCTGCAGAAGACACGAGTTTGGGAAAGTGTGTGATGGTGTACTGGGTCACCTTGAAACAGAAACTTCCCTCTGGCCTGGTGACAGTCTCTGTTCTGGCAGCTCTTCCCGCTCCCGACCTCTGCTGAAAGCCACTGGTCATTTCACGCTGCCCGTGATTTCCCCATCTAATGCTGTCATAGACTGGGATTCAAATGCCACATGGTTTTACAAACCAGGTTCTTTCTCTTAGAAATAAACAGTTATAATTTGCCTATATCTTTGGATGACTTGATAACTCATTTCTTTTATATACTAAATAATATTCCATTGTTTGAATACTCCCCAGTCTTTGGAATCATCTGCTTTCTGAAGGGCACGTTGGCCGCTTCTGAGTTCTGACAATTATCATAGCCCTGCCATGAGCATCCATGTGCAGGTGTTCTCTGTGGACATAGTTCAACATCTTCATGTAAATACAAGAGGACTTAGTTGGTGGGTGCCATGGGAGGATGATGTCTGATTCTGGGGGGTTATTTTGTTTTCAGTCTTTAGGAGACTATGTGTGGTTTTGGGTTTAGAAACATAGTGGTGCCATTTGCTTTTCAGTTGTTATCAGAGTTCCTTGCTGCTCTTGGTGAGCAGGCTGTGGGAGAGAGGGGTCAGAGAGTTCAGGCCGATTCTCACTCCTTCAAGGTTAGGGACAGGAGGTTTGACTCAAGGTGTGGCTACTTACAGAATGTTTTGACCTAGAGTGTGGTAACTTGGTGCTTTGGGTATCGAGAAGGTAATTACTTTGTTCCTTGCATCTTGGTAAAGAAGTCTTTTGTCTTCCCCCTCCTCTTTGGACTGGGGTATCTAAAGCCTATGAGAAATAAATTCGGGTGAATTCAGTATATTCACTGGATGCCCCCACCTCTATTCTTTGTCTCTGTCTTTTCTTTTGCATCTTTAATTTTCCTACCTGCCATTCCTTAATCCTCATGCTTCCCCCAAGCATGGATGATGTTGTCCCCCAGACTCAGATATGGCAGCATGCCCATGTCCAGATTACAGCTGTCCTCACAGGTAAACACAACATCACATTTAAATATCTGATTCTCTATAACATGAAATGAAAAGTGTATTTCAAGTGCATAGTTGCTAACCAAATACTGTATTTGGTGAGGTGTCTGTCTAAACCAGTCCCATCTTTAATTGGGGAGCTCATTTTCCCTCGCGGTTGTTTTAACGACCACATGGCTTGCAGGGGCATCACCTGCCTGAAGGAGAAATATGTGCATTTTTCTCATTACCATGCCCCCAGGCCTTAGTTTGGGGACATAGGAGTCCATGGTTGTTCAGTAAGAGAATTAGAGTCATGAATGCGGACACTGTCCTTGTAATAAATGAAGCAATTGTTGATGACCACATTGACCACTTTACTAGCTTTTTGGCCAGGAGTGATTTACTTTATGAGGTAAAATGCATCTCAATTTGTTCACCTCTGATGGGAAGAGAAGAATAAACAGAATTTTCTGTCAGCTGTGAGAATTATGATGTAGCAACAACAATGCCCTGAGTACAATGTGAGGAATCTATTAGGTGTTACTTAAGAGTCCAGCAAATTTATCCTCAGTGGAGTCCAGGGAAATGGCGTGCACAGAGCAACTGTCCACACAATGCAGTTACATGAAACCTAATTATAGTTCCTGCTAACTGATTGTGTTCCATATGTTGAGAATTCACTGCATATGACTTCATTAATTGCAACCATCACTCAGCACAAACATGCATTATCATCTCCATGCACCACGAGTCTCATGCATTATAGCCACCACACACCACGAGTCTCATGCATTACAGCCACCACGCACCACGAGTCTCATAAATTAGAGCCACCACGCACCACGAGTCTCATGCATTACAGCCACCATGCACCACGAGTCTCATGCATTACAGTCACCATGAGCTGTGAACGTTGTGTCTTCTTTCACAGATAAGGAATCTGAGGTTCAAACCATTTCAACAGCTCACGCAACCCCACCCCCACCCCTCTTTCCCTGCTTCAGCAAGAATTAGAAACTGTTTAGGTCTGACTCCAGACACAAAGAGCTTTCTATTTGCGACCAATTAAACCGAATCTGCTAAAATTACCTGTCTGAATGTTTTTAGATTTCCCCCGCTAGAATAATCCGATTCAAGTGAGAGAATATGGTGATGCTAACTAAACTCGCTGTTTGCTTTGCGTGGAGTTTGTGGATGTGTCTACCGTGTAGGCCCCTTGAATGTGAGTTATGTGTGTTGGGTCAATGAGTTTTGCAGGTTCTTTGGCCTCTGTGTGGATTGGCAAAGCAGGCACCTGTGATGAGTTTTGTATTGGCTCTCAGGGGGTGCCAGTCTTGTCATGTCAGGTATGAACAGGGATGCATGCTGCAGCTCCTGGCCGGATAGGAAGGCTGCTTGCATTGGTTCCTTACCCTCACGGCCAGCTTATGTCTGGAGAGCAGACTACTCAGCGTGATGGGACGCACTGTCTGCAGCAGGGCTGTTAGTGTTCCCAGTAACGAAGAGCTGGGCACCTGAGACTATGCGCTCCTCATCTTGCTGTTCTCATAGCAGCCCGGCAGAGGCGGGGTTTAGATAATACCTGGAGAGGGGGTGCCCCAGAACGGGGCTTGGAACAGTACCTATCCCCCTCCAGGCAGTCGCAGCATGACAGATGCCGTTCTGGAAGGATCTGTCTGCCTGTGTCCCTGGCAAGGCTGAGGAGCTCAGCAGTCGCTCACTTTCTATTTCAGTCTAGCATCTGAAATGCGGTCTGTGCCGCCTGGGCACAGTGTTCTCCATAGAGCGCCGCTTCTTGTCCTAGATTTTCTTTTTTAAAACCTCCTAGGAGCAGAAATATTTCCCTTGCCTACATTGCTCTCTATCTCTACCTCTGAAAGACACTTCTAGCAATCATACACTGGAAGCAGTAAGTGCACCATCACTATTAAGGGGCTACCGACCCAGTGACCTTTGGTCCTCATGTTCTGTGCCAGCCCACGTCTATGCTCTGCCTGCCACCCTTTGTCTGTAAGGCATTTGGTGAGGCATTTTTAGGCTCCTGTACATCAGGAAGCTGCCCCTGCCCCTACCCCAGTGCTTCTGGCTTCCTTTATCTGCTTATTGGATCACCATTAACTGTTTATCGTGACAAATGTTCGGCTATAAATACAATTTATGGATTTCAGAAGTGTAAGTCATGGCTTATGTCATTATTCGTTTCCCGGCAGGACTTAGCCGCAGCACAGTTTAGCGAGAGCCCTTCCCTGTCCCCCTCACAGCAAGTGAGCATGTCTGCTGTCTCCTTTCCTCTTGATTCCCATGCCAAAGAGGCCTGAATAGAATCTGTTGCTGAATTTATATTCTTTTTTATTTTTAATTCTTTAGGAATAGAGGATATGACTTTGGAGCAAGTATGATATTTCCTTCACAGAGATTTGTGTGTTCGTGATGAACATGATCCAAAGAACTCTTTAAAAATATTCCCCACAACCAGATCTCAGATAAACTCTAGTGAAGGTCTAGACAGAGTGCATGAAGCAAAGGATTCTGGGAGAGCTTTCACTCAGTGAGTGTGTCACTCAGCTCACACGAGCAGTGGTTTAAGCTGTTCACATCTTTCTCAGTTTTCCCCTTTATTTTTATTTTGTGTGTATGGGTGTTTTGCCTACATGTAGGTCTGTGCAGTGTGCGCATGCTTGGTGCCCAAGGAGGACAGAAGGGGGTGTCAGGTCCCCTGGAACTGGAGATACAGATGGTTGTGAACTGCTGTGTGGGCACTAGAGATGGCACACTGGTTCTCTGCAGGAGCAGCCAGGGATTTAACTGTGAAGCCATCTCTCCAGCTTCTCTGAGCTCATGATGGCAAAGCGCATACAGTTTGGGTTCCAGCTGTGGGAGCAGCACTAACATAGAAGAAACACGTTTGCCTGGATGGAGATTCAGGGTTCCTGCAACTGCCTCTTCCACTTATTCTTAAACTGTTCATATAACTTACTTTCTACCTATGAATGCTCCCTCCTGAGCTAACTGGGGTCTCTATCAGAAATGCTTTCCTGGAATACGATGGGGGAAGTAAGAGATGTGAGCGTCTGGGTTTTAAAGGTGTTAGTTGGAGCTGATGCCAGGGCCAGAGCAAGAACCCAGGGCCTCTGCTGCTAAAGGAATTCAGGAGGCTTCAGACTTCCCAAAGACCCTTGTCATGTAAGCCCCCTCACCTGGTCCTTATGGGAAGGACGTTTTTGCCTGTGTTCCACACAGGTGTTCTCCTATGTGTGGCTCTCAGCATCCCCACACAGTGTGGCTTCTGGAGAGGGAGCTGGTGTGTGTCACACAGAGACACAGAAAGAGCATCCACAAAGGGCTTGTCTAAGTGCCCATAAGAAAACAACATATTAAAGCACACTCTCAATTCCTCCATTCAAATGTCTCAAAAATTCTCGAGTGGCCATTTTTTCTCAGTGCTGGAATTAAATAAGTCATGTCCCCATCACACCAGCCTTGTGACACTCCTTCCAATGTCCCCAGATGATTTCTGAGCACAACTCTGGGGAGTCCACATAGCACTCAACTGATGACAAATGCCTGTGCATGCTTTTGTTTTCTTTCCTGGTGAGTAAGGAGTCACAAAAAGCCTTGGTTAACACAGAGGGACACTAAGGCTTAGTCTGGCATGCAATGTACTACATTGCAAAAGGGTTGAAAAATGTGAATTGCACTCCTCGATGCAGGTATCTGCTTTATTTGGATAGAAGGCAATGCTCCCCCAGCCTGCTCCTCTCCAGTTGTCCAGTACCTGGGCTCTCCTCGGTCCCTTCTGTGGTCCATATTTTGAAGCTTTATTCGCCCTCTTCTTTTCTTCTCCATGTCCCCAAGACACCCATTCTTTGCAGGCCGTCCCAGCAGCAACACCCATTCTTTGCAGGCCGTCCCGGCACCTAACATCACACCTGATGAGTTTATAGAGCTTCCTAGGGAGGTCAAAGATGCACTGAGTTGCTAGCAAAGCAAAGAATATTCTGCTTCACACAGAGGTTAACATGTTATTGGGATGTATCAAGGGCGCAATAAAGAAATTACTATCGGTAAAAGAACTTCACTGGCCACAGACCACCATACAGCCAAGGAACCACAATGGGAGCAGAATTATACAATGGCGGAGCGTTTTCGTTAGAAGCTGAGTCTGTAACTGCAAGAGAATACTGTAAAGGTGCCCACCATTACCCAGGATGAGGCTCCCGTTCTATTTTGCCTTCTCCCTCTTATTACACTGGTATTGTGCATTAATGCCATGTAGCAACCTTGTATTATTAATGCAATAATAGTGGCAGATGGAAGCGAGCACTTAGTAGGCTCCTGCTGCATGGTGGCTGCCAGAGAGATTCTATTTAAACTTTTTGTTCAGATGCTTGGAGGAAAGCTGCTCCAGGTTATGCTTCTAGCAAAGGTGTGTGTATGTGTGAATGTAGGCATGAGAGCGTGTGCTGTGTGCATGAGTATGAGCTGGAATGTAAGTGTGGGAATGTGAGTATAAATGTGTGAATAATGTGTGTGTTGTGTATGTCTGCTCTCTGTGTGTATGTCTGTTGTGTGTGTGTGCTGTGTGTGTATGAGCAGATGTGTGAATGTGTGTTGTGTATGTCTGCTGTGTGTGTGTATGTCTGCTGTGTGTGTATGTCTGCTGTGTGTGTGTATGTCTGCTGTGTGTGTGTCTGCTGTGTGTGTGTCTGCTGTGTGTGTGTCTGCTGTGTGTGTGTCTGCTGTGTGT
>LOJH01034435.1:0-15212 GCA_001685095.1 Ellobius talpinus
GCTAGCTGTGCGGGAGCCTGGCTGGATGAAAAGCAGGCCTGCCGCTCCCCCTATCACTACAGGGCAGGTGAACACTCACCCCTCTGTGTGGGTAGCCTCAGTGCAGGAGCAGGAACTGCTCCTGGGCCAAGGACCTCGCAGACCTCCTGATTTCTTCTTTGTTTTCAACATTTATTATTGATACAACTGTAATATTTCTGGGGCTGTAAATATTACAGTTGAGCACTCCTTAAAGATAGCACAGAGAGATATACACACACAGACACACATTCACAGAAATGCACATGTACATAAACACAGAAACACACACACACACACACACCAGATAGTACATGTTATATGTTACATGTCCAGTGTTTAGAATGCCTTTATTTGGCTACTTCAATTTTTAAAACACATGACCTTTGTAGTGAATAGACTAATGTCTTCTTTCCATTCCCTGGACCACAGGAATATGTTGTGTGACACGGTAAGGGAGAATTAAGGTTGTCACTTGGCTGGGAAGAGGTTTTCTCTGGGTAAGGGCTCATAATAATGTACAAAGTTTTTCCATGTGAACCAAGGAGCAAGGTGCCTCAGAGTCAGGGAAGAAGTTGTAATTTGAAAGTAGGGCTCAGGGTGATGAGATTTTGGCTTTGAAGATGAAATGGGACCAACACCCAATGAATTCAAGCATCTCCCAGGGCTGCAAAAAGGAAGGAAATACATTGTATTCTAGAGTTTCCAAAAGGCACACAGCCCTCCTGACTCACTGATAATAGCCTAGGAAAATACAATTGTAATGATAAGAACTGAAAGAGAATAAGTTTATATCATTTAAAATAGTTTATTTCACAAGCAATGGAAAGAAAGGGTGCTTTAGTGACATAGTCTAATTCAGCAGTTAATCTCTGAGTCACAGTATATGTCACCTCCTCTTGCTTTTGGAGCCTTTTAAGAATCATGAATTAAGAAATGTTTGAGGCAGCATACATTTTCTTTCCAAGCTTAGACTTTTGAATGTAATTCAAGCCAAATATTTTATTCTTGAGTTGATTTATTTTAAACGGAAAATTGAAGAGACCACTGATGGTTTACACTGAGGGTAAACGTCATATAGCAAGATAAGTACTTGTCATAATCCCCAGATAAGAGGCAAGAGACATATGTGTTACAGCTTTGATACAAGAAAAATCACACGACATATTTTTAGTTACAATATGACTATGTGGTTTTCTAATGGCATAATTTTGGGCAACATAATGAAATATGGTCTTGTAAGAGGTGAAGGAGTTTGTACCACTGAGATAGTAGGTAGAACTGTGTCCAAGGCGTTTGGGACACACCCTAAGTTGCCTGCCTGTTTCATAAGGGCGATGGAAGTGACTGAGCCTTACACAATTCCGGTTTGATCCTTAGCTCTGTGGAGTCTCACTCCTGTGAAAGTGCTGTGCTTGTTGTATCTCCTGAGCTTTCTGGCTTTATGTTTAGTGTGATGATGGATTATAGATTCCTGTCTGCCTGCTCTGGTGCATTGTTCTACATCTAAAACCTTGTGTATTCTATTAGCCTAATTACCAGGGCAAGAGATAGATTTATTGGTGACTGTTATAAAAGGAAGCCAGGTGACAAGCAGGAAAATGAGCACAAACCCAACAATCATTTTGATTGAAGTTTTTGCCAAATCATAAGTCAACCATAGCAGGGCATTGAATTTACTGTAAGGAGTGGCTAAGAGTATCAAAGGCAAAATCAAAGACGAGAACCGTATAAATGTTAACGTTGAGAGAAAGTAAGTATGCATTCAATATCTAGACTCTTAAAACAGCTGAGAGAAAAGAAAATCACTGAGAAAGGAATATCATAAGGAGACTAGAGTTTTACAGCTTCTGCCTCTTAGGTATGGTTCTCTCATTGAAGCTGTTTGTAATCATCTTTACTCACAAGTTTTGAGAGCATTTATTTTGAATGTAATAGTTTTAATCCTGAAGGTAATTTTCACTCGAAGAATTTCTGTGAATATTTCCGATTGAAACATGACCCAGTGATATGTGAATATTCAAGAGAAGAGTGAATCTAAAAACCAGTACTTTATATTTTTTCCTATTTTCTTGAATAACAGTCTTTGATATGACCTTATAGGGTAAAGAAAAGCTTCTTACTGTGAGAAATTTCTACTTGCAATACATTAAATTCACCGCATTTGATTATTTCTAAACCATTTACTTAATCTTAATGTCTTTTGGTGTAGAGAACATAGTGTGTATTTATTAAACTATGTCTGTCTGTGCTTTGTTAATGTGGCAGATAACAGGAGAATAGAAAGTTGTGACTGATTTTGCTCACAGCTTCAGAGATATCAGTCTGTTTTTAGCTGACCATTCCTTGGCCCCTGAGGTGGGATGACATCATTGTGGCAGGAGCACACAATTAAATCTAGTTCCCTCACTTCATGATTGTTGGGAGGAAGAGAGAAGGAAAGGGGCCAAGAGGGGAAGAGATAGAGAGAATGGGGGAGAGGTAGAAAAAGAGGATGGAGGAGGAGAATGACGACAACAGATAAAACACATCAAAGACATTTTCCCTGGTTACCATTTTCCCACTTACTTCTGCACAGTCCCATTTTTTTTTTTTTAGTTTCCAAAACAGGACCATCGGTTGGGGACCAAACCTCCCACAGGTGAACCTGGGCATTGCATTTCATGCTCAAATGATAGCAATAACATGGAAATAAAGCACTTACTTTTATATAAGGAACATTTATGTCATAGATTTGTGTTATACAGATGTATTTATAGATGTATACATCTTGGCATTAATATGCAGCACTGAGACTTCTGATCTTACCCTTGGAGTGCAGATAATCACCTGTGAGCAATCATAATATAGTCTTAGTTTAACATTACTATTTCAATAAACTAGAGCCATTCCCTTCAAAAAGCCAAGTAAATCACACCGATTATTTTGTATCAAATTTGCTGTTTCTCTGTCACTACTTAGTTTAATTATCATCTATCTATAACCACAGGAAACAGCTTTTTTTCTACTATGTAAAATGCTGGAAGATAGTACACCAAGAATTACGAAGCTTCATTTTCCATGAGCACCTATATTCTACAATTTGAACATATTTTTAAGATGACATGGTAAACATATGAACTATGTAATATGTACAGATTTTCCTGGCCTATTATTTACTGTTTCACATTGAAAAAAATAAAGAAAAGCAGGGCCTAGTGGCAGAGACCTTTAATGTTCATTTCTTGGGGTGGGGAATGGGGCCTCAGGAAGGAAAATTGCACATTCAAGGTCTGCCTGGGCTGCAGTGTGATTTTAAGGCCAGCATGGACAATTTAGTGAGACCCAACCTCAGAATGAAAGAGTGGGAGGAAGGTGCTGGATATAACTTGGTGGCATATTACTTATCTAATGTTGGGCCCTGAATTCAGTAATGTAAGAAAAATAAAAGGAAATAAGAAACTGGATGAGGCGAAAAAAATTATTATTTTAAAAAATTTAGTGGTTAGTTATCCTTTTCTTTATGTCTAATATCCACTTATGAGGGAGTCTACACCATGTTTGTTTTTCTGGGTCTAGGTTACCTTACTTGGGATTTTTTTTCTAGTTCCATCTTTTTGCATGCAAGTTTCAAGATGGTATTGTTTTTTTTTTTTTTTTACCACTGTGTAGTACTCCACTGAGTAAATGTAGCACATTTTTTCACCCATTCTTCAGTTGAGGGGCACCTAGGTTGTTTCCATGTTCTGGCTATTACAGAGAGTGCTGCTATGAACACAGTATAGCAAATGTCCTTTTAGTAGGAGTGTGAATCTTTTGGGTATATATCCAACAGTGGCATTGCTGGGTCCTGAGGTAGGTTGACTTCTAGTTTTCTAAGAGACCACCACACTGATTTCCAAGGTGGTTGTACAGATTTCCATTCCTACAAGCAATGGATGAGTGGTCCCCTTACTCCACATCCTCTCCAGCATAAGCTATCATCAATGATAGCCATTCTGGATATTGCAAAGCAAAGGATAACCAGCCTATAGTTATGACCCCAGAGAAGCTAGGTAACAGAGAACCTTAAGAGAGACATACATGGATGCCCCTGGGAAGGTGAATTAGACAAGTTCTCCTGTGAAAAACTGGGAGTGTTTGTGAGGGGAGGGGGGAGAAAGGAGGGTGGAACGGGGAGGGGAGAGGGGAGGGAGGAGGAGAGTATGAGGGAATGGTATAGTTAAGATGGGAAAGGACAGAGGAGAGCAAGGAAAGAGACATCTTGATAGAGGGAGCCACTATAGGGCTAGTGAGAAACCTGGCAGTAGGGAAATTCTCAGGAATCCACAAGAATGACCCCAGCTAAGACCCTAAGCAGGAGAGGGTGCCTGAACTGGTCCTCGCCTGTAATCAGATCGATCACTACCTTAACTGTCATCATAGAATCTTCATCCAGCAACTGATGGAAGCAGATGCAGAGATCCATAGCAAAGCAACGTACTGAGCTTCTGGAGACCAGTCCAAGAGAGGGAGGAGCGATAATATGAGCAAAGGGATCATGACCATAATGGGGATACCCACAGAAACAGCTGACCTGAGCTAGTGAGAGCATGAACTGTCTCTGGACTGATATTGGGGAAGCTGTGTAAGACCAAACTAGGCCCACTGAATGTGGGGGACAGTTGTGCGGCTTGGGTGATCTGTGGGGCCTCAGGCAGTGGGACCAGGATTTAACCCTAGTTTTGAACTGGCGTTTTGGAGCCCATTCTTTTTGGAGGGATACCTTGCTCAGCCTAAATATATGGGGGGAGGGCCTCAGTCCTGTCTCAAAGTGAGGTGACAGACTTTGTTGATTCCCCTTCAGAAGCCTTACCCTCTCTGAGGAGTGGATGGGCGTTGGGGTGTGGGGGAGGTGGATGGAGCCGGAGGAGAGGAGGTAGTGGTAACTGGAATAGGTATGTATAATGAGAAAAATGTTTTTAAAAATATTAATTTAATACTAAAAAATAAAAAAATATTTAGGGGCTAATATTTTTAGATAGAATTTTTCTTATTTATAACTTGTCTATTAAGAAATAATTTCTTAACCAATGTAATTTAATATTAGCCTTAGAGCTTAGAATTTACTATGAATCTAGAAATCATGAGTGAATTTCATATGCTATCTTATGACATCATAAGAATACATCATTTTAATACATATTAGTTTTATTTAGTCAAACATTTTCATATCAATTTATAGCTAATTGAGTATACAAATAATGATAAACTAATGGACTCAGAAAACTGTAAGAAAATTTAGTCTAAAACATAAGAAATTAAACCTAAATTGTGAATTCATGAAAACTTTCATAGTTTCCTAGTAATGATATTAATAATATGACTAAAATTTAAGTTGAGATTAATCATTGATTTGTCTAAATTTTAAAATAGCAAATAATACAATTTAAAATATAAATTAACTTGTTTTATATGGTAGAAAAATTCTACTAAGTTTGCTATATCCATGGTATGGATCTGTGTCTCTAATTGCATTTTTACCTACAAATAAGACTTATCCCTTCTTGTAGGTAAACTTTTCCTTCTGATATATTGTTTTGCCAAGGAAAAATACATATAACATTAGAGCAACTTGCTCTTGTTTGGGAAGATTTTGATTGTTTATTTTGGCTGGCTAGGCCTAAAATGTTTATATAGTAACAAAACAATTTTTAGTTGTTGAATTTATCTCTAATGTTTCACAAGAAACAGATGAAAAGGAGAGGAAGTGAGAGGCAGCATGCTTTAGACAGATATTAAATTATCACTGCAGATGGCAGACTATCTTGTCTTTTATAATAAGGAGAGAAAGCCTGAATACAGGAAAACCCATTTTGACATAAACACAAGAGGAGAGAAAAGAGATTGAAACTCATTATAGTTGACTCAAATAGTAACTAGGGCTTTTTACACTTCCCTCAAGCCTTCTGATTGTAAAGTAACCTCTGAAGTATGATTGTGAAAAAGCAATGACTGCCTGTGTCAAAGACAGTAGATCAGCCCATTGATATCTCTATAATTTTCCCTCCCATGCCTCTTTCAAATAAGGATCCTTGCCAATGTCAAGTTTTCCCAAATGACCCCTGAAAGGTCGGATTATCCTGGGTAGAGTTATTTTAGAGAGAGAGGCTAATGAGTTAACAGGTGAAAGGAGATTGCATATCAATGATAACAGTCAGATGGTTGCTGTTCTCTGTGTTTCTAGAATCTTTTCAAACATGAAATATCAACCATCGGGTGCTCAATTAACCATCTAGCTCAAGGCAGACAAAAATGAAACATGTTTCATGGCTACAAAGACAAGCCTCAGGAAAGTCTTTAACTGTGTATTTTAAATTACTTTTATTAAAGTGTAATTTACAACCATACATTATATATACTCAGAGCACAGTATAAGATTTTGTAAAACTGACCCAATTCAAATTGTGTCCAAAGGATGCAGGTCTTACATAATCATGTAAACACTTTGGTTCTAAGATTGGACTTATTTGTACTATATACCTCTACTCCCTACAGACTTTCTTTACAGCCTCATCAAAGACAGACAAAGTGATGCTGTGGGGGCCAATTTCAAATCTTTAATCTCCAACTGATAAAATTAACTTAACATTTATGATTTACTAGGGCAAAGTTGAACTGAGGTTCAATTTAGTTGAGACCTCAATCTTGTAAGAAAACCCCTCCCAATCCCATCTTAAGGTCAAGGAGGCACGGGGGACAAACATCTCCAGACTGCTCACAGGTCAACGTAGAATCTTAGCAGGACCTCTAGGATGTGAGTTGTTGACTACTTAGATATCCACCAAAAGGCACGAAGTTTATTGGATGAGAGAGAAATTACCTTGAGAAGTTTTCATCCAGCTCTCAAAGGCAGAAGTCAAAGTAAAGCAGCATGTAGGGTGGAAAGTTTCATGTCAGACCCTACAAGACAGAGCATTGGACAGAATTCATTTTACAGTAGCTCTGGATTCATGGAATCTTAAGGGGCCCAGTTTGCTAGACTACTCTTGTCGAGCAAATTGTTCTTTATGGTAAGGAAGGTTTTTAGTTGGCTTGCAGTCTTAGCCCCAAGGAGCAAGTACTTTGTGGAACAAGTCGTTATATTTGCTTTGCTCTCAGTGTTATTTCACACGGGACAACAGTTTTCACTCCCCTCTCCTGTCTATCCTCCCCAGAAACCTGTTTCAGGTTTCGTAGAGTGGGACCGCTAGATTAGTTCAATAAATAGTGAAACCAAGGTTGATGTGCGGACTTAGATCTCATATCTTTCCTATTTGTAAGGCCAATAACAGATCTGATCCTGGTGATTTCCAATTAAATTATAAATTAGTACTCTTTTTAGTGTTTATTTTATTAGTGTTTATTGGGTGACATACATACAGAATTATGACAAAGGATTTTCCCTTGAGTAATTATTTTTATGTGTGTTTGTGCTTTATAAACATATTATCTGCATGACCAAATAGCAAGTCATATCAAATTAATTCTAAGTTTATTCCTGTTCCCAAGTGTGTTGGCTGAGATCATCATGGTAGGCTAAGACAAGGAAGAGGTCCTAAACTGATATGATAATTATGCCAATGACTACAGCTTCAAAGACAAAGTGGGGAACATCACAGTCAGACCCACATCTTGAACCCGCATTATCACAAGCAGTAGCAAGGCAGTGACTCCATCAAGGAAGGTCACGAACGTATCACCAGATATAAGATATCTGGAAGGTCCTTCTGCAAGCTACAACTTCAGCATAGTTGAGACCCTAGTGGCAACTTCCATGACAGTGAGTTCCAAGAAGTGAAAAATAATGACTATCAAGATTTTAACCTCGATGGCATTGTACTAAGAGAAGTTAAAACTACAGAACATAGGAGTAAACCAGAAAATTCTAGGATCATACTTATACTGTCTCAGAGCATAGCAACTATACCCATAGTTCTGTGACTGCAAGTTTACCCACCCATAATTCTGTACTGCAAGGTTAATGGGAGTCAGAGAGACAAGGGTTACATGTAGTAAGGAATAAAGAGGAATTTAATTTTTATAATAGCATGGAGAAGTTGGGTGGATTATGGTCAAAATCCATTATGAGCAGACTTATGCGATCCATCAAAGAAGTCAGATGACAATATTTGAAGGTTATTTCTAAGCAGTGCTTGAGCTCTGGAAGTAAGACAAAACTTAGAATGAAAACGCCGTTCCTCAGGACTCATTTAAAAATTGAGCAATCTGATTCTTATCTAGGCATGTTGAAAAAAATTCTGTCCTACGAAATCAAAAGGGCCATGGCTACCACTTTTACTGTTTCTGTGTTTCCTAAGAGACACCAGCAGTTCTGGGGATTTCAGGAAGTGAGGAGTGCTGGTGGGGGATGGGAGGATGGCAGGTGGCTTTATGGTTTTAGGAGAGCTACACCTTTCCAAACAGGAATGGCACCTCAGCATGGCTAAAGTAACCTTGTGTCCCCACCCCCAGGTGACTCTTGTCTCCCAAGTCTTGCGTCTTGTCTTGTCTCTCCTTGTAAGACACAGAATCTTTAGGGATCCTCTCTGGTAATATTTTTGCGCTGTTCCTTAGGAGGAACTTGGTGGCATTCCTCACAGATTTCTGAGGCTCGGGCGTCGGGGCGGTGTGGGGGAGTGGGTAGCCTTTGAGTATCATTCTTGAGTCTTGTTAGTTTATTCCCTGGAGTTTTAGTGGAGTCTAAGAAAAAAACATGCGCCTGTAGCCATCCAGCCCGGAGCGCTAAAGCTGTCAAAGTTCATAAGCTTAGCAACGCGTTTGGGTCTGCACAGGACTTGGGTAGGAGAACACAAAAGGAAAAAAAAAGTTTGTGGAACACACATCTGCTGCACACCAGATGGCAATTGTTATTCTGTCATCAGTGGAGGTTTCTCTATAATTCTTGTTGCATTTCCTCTACTGTAGTACTTAGGGGTTTTAGGTGTCGGACGTGGGGGTGGGGAGAAGGCGAAATATTTTTTGGGAAAAGGAGGTGAGTGTAACGTTAAAACCCAGGCTTTAAAAATTGTTCCACAGCTCAGGATTTACAGAGTTAAGTTTCCCACAGCCATCCTCCAACTGTGCAGGGCATGTTACAATAGGAGCCCTCATTACATAATCGCCAAAGCCCGGGTAATGTTACACAGTGTTCAGCAGATAAAGGGCACACAATAATGGAGAGGAACTGCACTCCTTCTCTAATCTTAGATGGACGGAGCATATTATGTTACTGCATAAATATTACATGATCATGTAACAAAATATACTAATGAAATACACAGATGTGAAGCAAGAGTGCAAGGGTTGAGATTGCATTGGGAACACTTAAATTGATTTTCCTATTCTCCGCTAATTCACATTCAAACTTAATTTGGCATTTGTGTCATTTTATGAGAATATAATATGTCATGGGAGACTTGACAGTTTTTAATGGGTTTATAAAACGGTACTTAGAGTCAACTTCTGTAACAGTAATATAGACATACAATACCATTGCTGTCTTCCTCAGCTTGAGCTCCTGTCTACATCTTATTATGCATTTGAATGTTGACCTAATGGCTAATTTGGGCATAGCGGTTTCTTCTACCTTACAAGCACAGCACATTTGTTCCCAAAGTTAAAGGCACAGATGTTGTCTGTTGGGTTTGGGGGGATGGGTGGGTTCTACTTATATATGTATTGTTTGCTTAATATGTGTGTGCAAATTGGTCAGACTATTCAATTAAACAGCCTCTCTCTGTGCATTCAAACCCCACTGATGGGGTACCTACTGTGAATGAACTCTGTTGTCGGCTCTTACGTCGGAAAGCAACTGTCAGGGTCTTGCCTCTTGAGCAATGAAGACCTTCAGAAGGGATGACTGTGCTGATTCTGTTTCCTTGGAGTCAGATGCATTGTGCACCCCAAACAGCTTTGACAGTGCTGGCAGAGTACATCATATTACATTTTCCCCCTTCATTCTGCAGAGCTCTATTTTATGCAAACATCTCCTGATATCCTTCTTCTGCTGTGTGGTCTTCATAGGAATGATCATGTTTCTGGTGTTGTGTGTGTGAGGTCATTTGGAGCTGTGTTATCGGCATAGCACTGTTATCTAATATTCCAACAAGCTAAAACACCCTGGCAGAATTATGAAATGGAAACAAAGTGAAAACAAACAAGCAAAAAGACAAAAGCATCGGCTCCTTTTGAAGACGGGGGAATTGAGGTTCAGAAGCTACAGAGGGCCACTCATGTACTACCAGAGAAGTGGGCTGGGCCAGCTTCTTTATCATGACATATTTGCTTTGGACACACAATTGGAAATTTCGTAATGGTTGCCTGTATGTTCATGGCATGAATTTGCTTTCAAGGGCATTTTGTTCTTAAGATAGAAAAAACAAAGCAAAGCAAAACAAAGCTGAAGGCTTAAGTGGGCATTAACACATGAAAATGTAGATACAAATGCCTAGCAGAAAGATCATCAAAAATAGAAAAATATTTCCAAGGAATTTAATCATTGTATCCAATGAAGATTCCATTTACCAATTAACACTATAATCAGACCTTACTTTTTAGCTGTTTATTTGTTTAAAAAAATCCTTTAGCTTTAGTTTCATTATTTAAGGCCATAGTGAAATTACAGCTTATTATATACAATTGCTGTTCTTTTGTTCTATATCCCATGAGGTTAATTTTGTAATTTGATTATCAAATGGCATACAGTTAGTCATAACTATTTTTTCTAATTACTTTAATATCATAGGAATGCATGCTGTATTGAGAACACTAACACACATTATTGATATACTCAAATAGTTTTTAGAAGAAGGGAAAGTGTCTTTAAATATTGTGTGTTATTCTTTCTTTTGTTAATGTGGTAAAAGATATGACAATTGAAAACAATTGTCTCATGGTTATGCAGCCTTTAGCCATGGTCTCTGGCCTATATTGTTCCTTATTTCATGTGTGCTGAGGGAGAGCATTATGCCAGGAAGCCTGTAGTTGAGTGGTTCACCTTATGGCAGACAGGAAGCAAATAGAGGAAGCATCTGAAGAAAAGATAGTCTTCAAAGACATGCTCTCAGTGACCGACTCCTTCCAATTAGCACCTACCTCCTAATAACCCATCCAGCTAGTCACCAATGAACACATCAAAGGGTTAATCTACTCATGAAGTAAGTGCCTGAGTGATCCAAACAATATAATAGCCCCATCTGGGATCTAAGCCTTCAGTCCATGAGCCTGTTTAGGGGGATGGATCATGTCATGCCCATACCATGGCATTCTTTCCCAGATCCTAAAGATTCATGTCCATCTTATGCTGTAAAATGTCTCCAAAGTCTCCACAGTTCTAGCATTTCTCAGGTCTAAAGTTACCTTGAGACTGACTCAAGGCTAATTTCTAGTTGTGTACTCTGTAAAATCAAAAGAGAAGTTTCATGCTCTCAAGACACAATGATATAGGTGAACATTCCCTATATATATTTCAAAGAAAGGAATTGATACATTTTTTAAAAAAAGATTTAACTATAAAGCAAGACTTAAAGTCATCAGGGCAAATATTAAATATTGTAGTTAAATTTTAAGAGCATGTGGTGGCAGAACATGGATCCCCAAACATTTGAGAAGCCTGCTTCTACAGCGTTGCTGTTTGCAGTCCATATGGCCACTTGCCTGGCTTGACTCTGTTTACTCTCCATACCTTTTCTCAACAGATAGTTCGTATTTTTGCATTGCCAGTTTTTTCATTTACATTGCAGTCTCAATTATGTTCTCACAGCTTTGCATATGACCCTCTGAAAGCTGTCTGCCAGACATTACTTATTATCCTAGGTATGTCTATGAAATATAATTGGAAGCCTCCAGGACCTTATGGCTCTTATATTTTATAAGCCCACACCACCAATATTACGTGGCTGATACCAAGGATTGCTGACTGTTTGAGGAAGACTCCAGAGACCCACTAGAACAATGGGGGAAAATAGCCTGAAAGTCCCTGGAAGGCCAAAGATGGGGAAAGAGTTCTCTAAATGGCCTTGTGCTAGCAGGGTACCACAGAACTTTCTTCTTAAAACTGACTTATACTTTTACATACTTAAGCCTGCAATGGCAGACTGTGATCAGTTTCTAAAATGGTTCAAGGTATCTTTTCTGCTCTTCAGAAACTTTGTACTTGGGTTCTTTAAGAACAATAATCTCTTTAGCAACTTTCTTATTGCCAACATTAAAACAGATTTTTTTTTCTGGCCAGTTTGTAACCTGAATATCTGCTTAATGTTCCTGAATCGTACTATATATCTGGACAGGAGCAGGTTCTAGTAACCATGTCACAGTTTGAATGCTGCATTGTCTTGAAATTTTCTCTGCAAGATCAGTCTATTATCTTTAAATATAGTTAGTCTTCTACAAAGTTTGAAGGTATGTGGAAAATGCAGATGAGTTCTTTGCCTAAATATAGCACCAAATGGCCTTGAGTCTAATTCCCAATAGAGTGCTTGCTTCCTTCTAAAACCTCATAAGAATTTATTTTCCTAATTATTGGTAAGAACAGAAGAATGAAACTGGCTAGACAGTTTGGGATAGGGACTTCAAAAGACCACAATTTCACTTCTATTGAGAATCAGTTCTGTCCTGGGCAGAAGCCAGAAGCATATTAACGTTCTAACAGCAGGTTTTCTCCTGGCAAGTGGCCAGACAGACCAAAAATGTCTATGGATAGTGATTTGGATTCTGGTTTTATTTTTATTGTATGTATTTATAGTTTGTGGAGACAGTGTCTTGTGTTATAGCCCTGGCTGCCCTGGAACTCTAGACCATGCTAGCCCTAAAATTTCAGAAAATACCCTGCCTCTGCTTCCCTAGTGCTAGGATATAAGGTATGTGCCACCATGGCTAGTTCTTTTCCTTTTATATAGCAATATAAATGGGTGGAGCTTCCTGGATGCCATGTGTGAGGGTATATGTGAAACTCCAAAACCCTGGAATGGGGAAGAACATGAACATCTTATGGATGGAGCAAGCTCATCATCCCTCCCCCATGCCTTAACCCAGACAAGTCTTGTTAAGCCCCAGGTAGGGCTAAGACTTGTTAATAATTTTGCTCATGGCTTCAGTCCCTGATCGCAAGACATCATTGTTTCTGGGCCTTGGTGAGGCAGAACATTATGGTGAAGAGGTTTAAGTTATGGCAGCAAATATGAAAGAGGGATAGATTGAGATAGTTAACTAGGTAGCTAGTTAGAAGTGTCGCTCAAGAGTGAGCTGGGGTAAAAAACATCCTTCACAGCCACATTCTCCATGCCCTACCTCCTTCAACCTGTTCCTATTTCTATGTTTCTTGTTTATTTGTTTGTTTGTTTGTTTTTTTAGACAGGGTTTTCTGTGTAGCTCTGGACCCTGTTCTGGAACTCACTTTGTAGAGCAGACTGATCTTGAACTCACAGAGATCTGTGTGCCTCTGCCTCTCGAGTGCTGGGTTAAGGGCATGCACTGTCACTGCCTGACTTGCTCCTACTTCTTAACAGTGGAGTTAACTATGAATCCATCATTTGACTTATCCACTGATGAGATTAATGTCCACATCATCTTTCCCTCATTATTAGCTCCACCAATTGAGGAACAAGACTCCAGCATATAAACCTGTGGGGTCATTTTATATAAAAACATATGTGAAACATAAAATGAGAGAGAATTTTGCTGAAGGAAATGGATATCATAAACCTCGCACTGCCTATTGGGAGTTGGTGATTATTTCTAGGTGTGAATGTATATGTCTCCTTGATTATGATAAGATACTATATCAATATCAGTGAAACAAGGAAATAGAGTAACTGAAAAGTGTTTAAAAACAAGTTGAATTGTAATTACTCTGCTCTCAATAGAATATAAGAGACACCCTCAAAAGTTTTAATGTTTATATCATAAAGCAAATTCATAAATAATCTATACTGTAGATAGTAATGAAGTATTTTTACTTAAATGTTCTTACAAAGATCTGAGTCAATTATCAGAGAATTGGAAAACTGAAAGTCAAAGAAAGAAACAAATGTGTATTTTAAAGAACCTATATTTTTTATTAAATGTTCTTATACTGATTTCCTACTTATTAAATATTTCTAATTTATAGCCTATCTGGTTTATATTCTATCGCTTCAAACCAATATAAACCTTTGATTTTTCTGAACATTTGTCGCAGGGAAACCACTTGTTTGTCCCAGCTGCCCATCCCCAAAATTATCACACAGAAATTGTATATTTAAATCACTGCTTGGCCCATTAGCTTTAACTTCTTATTGGCTAACTCTTGCATCTTCATTTAACCCATTTCAATTAATCTGTGTATCACCACGAGGTCGTGGTCTACCAGAAAAGTTCTGACTCTGGCGGCAGTTCCATAGTGTCTCTTGACTCCACTTTCCTTTCTCCCAGCATTCAGTTCCATCTTCCCCACCTACCTAAGCTCTGCCCTATCAACAGGCCAAGGCAGTTTCTTTATTCATTATCCAAGAAAAATAACACACAGACAGAGGGACCTCCCACACCAAACAAATTTTATTCAATAATATAGAATAAGAGAAAGACTTTAGATTTGATAACAAACATTATTTTAAAAACAAAATTAGAGGAACTGCCATTATTATCACTTTGCTTTCTGTTATGTGGGTAATAAAATGTAGCATAGATGTTGCTAGTTTTACATATAGTATCTAGTTGTTAACACATTACATTGTTTGTCTTTTTTTCTAAGTTGAACTCAATGATAGCTTATTTTTATGACCATAATTACTATGTCTACAAAAATTGGGTTCTAACTTGTGTCTGGTTTGACTGGTTTCTGCCTTAAGTTAAACTCTATTTTTACTGAACCCAGTGTGGACCAGTCAGTGTATGATTAAGAATTTCCCTCAAGTCACCAGATTTTAATTTCTAAAACAGTGAACAATACCTTCTATGACTTCAATATTTCAAGGTTTCCACAGGGTGCTGCAGAGGACCTGTTGCCGTAACAGGTCTACTAAGAGCTAAGTCTTTTCTTCTTTTGATCTTACATTTTCATTTAGATACTATTTTCTTTGCACAAAATATTTAAACTTTGTCTGGAGTCTCAAATCTGACTGACTACTAAAAATCATTGAGAAATTCTAGTCTTTTGTTTTTGAGAGTTTCCTTCCTTCCTTCCTTCCTTCCTTCCTTCCTTCCTTCCTTCCTTCCTT
>LOJH01034437.1:5593-16031 GCA_001685095.1 Ellobius talpinus
ACACACACACACACACACACACACACACACACACACACACACACACCCTCCTTCCTATTCAACCCCCACAGCATTCCTGCAAACATCTTCATGTCTGCTTCACAAATGAGAAAAAATGCACTTAGGAAGTTAAGGTTATACCCATGAAGTAAGTGTCTCTTCTAAGGCCCTGGATGCCCAAAGTGAAGCAGGGAGGGAAGGAAGGGGAAATCCCAGGGTCAGCTAGATAAACAGGATCCTGAAAAACTCACATCCTTCCCCCGCCTCACCAACCAACACCTAAATATAGCCTAGGGAAGAAAGTTGTGGTGGTCCCAGAGA
Source organism: Ellobius talpinus (assembly GCA_001685095.1). Lineage (NCBI taxonomy): Eukaryota > Metazoa > Chordata > Mammalia > Rodentia > Cricetidae > Ellobius > Ellobius talpinus. Next base: position 5,915 of record LOJH01034437.1, read on the forward strand.
AAGGCCCAGCTCCAAGATGTGAGCATCTATGGCCCCAACCTACCCCCACTCTCATGCATACCCAATTGGGGGCAGGACTAAGAAAAACCTGGTGGGGGTGGAGCTTGGAGAGCGGTTCCTGTTCTAACCAGCAGGGAACACAAAATAGAAGTAGGCCATACCATCTAATTAGAAATTAACGGTAATTTTTCTCTCTCCATGCAAGCCTCCCCTCTGAATTCCAGACAGAGGATCTACGAACTTACCCCTCCAGTAATGGCCTATTGCCAGCCCCTGAACTGGCATTTCCTCTCTCTGCCCCACCCCCACAGCCAGACAAAGACCTGTAGTAGCCCCATTCCATTGAGAAGGGACCAACTCCCACCAACCAAGGTTCAATGCCCATGAAGGCATCAAGACCAGGAACTCCCAAGGGCCCTGCACACTGCCTAATTGCTTCCCCTCTGCAAATCACACTGATCCATGTGGTTCCTGGCAGGTCTTCCTTCTAAAGCAGTACTATCTATAAGAAATAAAACACAAATTAATACATATATTGTGTACATACATGTTTTTCAATGTGTAAAAACAAACAAGTGAAGAGGATGGAGAAATGGCTCAGCAGTTAAGAGCACTGGCTGCTTTTCAGGAGGACCCTGGGTTTGATCCCAGTACACACATGGCTGTCCACAACCATCTCTAACTCCAGTTCCAGAAGATCCAATGGCCATTTCTGGTCTCCACGGGCACCAGGCACATATGTGGTGCACACATAAATGCAAACAAAACACCCACACACATAACATAAATAACAACAAGAAAGAAATAGGTGATTTTGGACAGGGTGACACACACCTATAATTCTAACTACATGGAATTTTAAATTTGATGCAAATTTGGACAGAAAATAGAAACCTTGTTTCAAAAACAAACTAAATAAACTTAAGTTTAATAATATATTTTACTTGATATAATATATCCAAATTACTGTCATCTCAACATGTAATCTTCATAAAACATTGATATATTTAATATTCAATTTCCCATATTTAGTTCTGTTCTGGTCTTAAATAAGTAAGTCAGGCAGTGGTGGTGCAAGCCTTTAATCCCAACACTCAGGAGGCAGAGGCAGGTAGATCTCTGTGAGTTCGAGGCCAACCTGGTCTACAGAGCTAGTTCCAGGCCAGCCAAGGCAACACAGAGAAACCCTGTCTCGAAAAAAAACAAAAATAAATATATAAATAAATTCCGGTATGGGATTTACATTTAGAGCACAATTCAATTCAGACAGACTACACTTGAGATATTGAGTCCAGGGCTGCTGGAGGGGCCAGTACAACTCTAGAGAACTTCAGCAATAGAATGTATCCTGGCTATACAGTATAAGCAGGCTTAGCAAACTATGAGGAAAAAGCCAGTAAGCAGCACCCCTCTATGGCCTCTGCCTTGAGTTCCTGCCCTGACTTCCCTTCAGGATGAACTGTGAAAACCCTTTCCTCCCCAAACTGCTTCCAGTCATGGTGTTTATCATGTCAAAAGCAGGCAAACTAGGACAGAATGTAATTCACAGGGTAAGAAATCTGGTCTGGTCACGAACTCCTTACAGCTATTATAGCAAGAACCTATTTCCCTCTGTGACTGCAGTTTCTGAGTGTGTGCACTGGTGCACATACATGTGGCTATACATGTGCATATGGAAACCAGAGGTCAACAAACTCAGGCAGGGTCTTTCACTAGCCTGGAGCTCAGAGTAGACTATGCTGGCAGGCTACTGAATCCCAGGGACCCACCCTTCTCTGCTCCCCAGCACTGGGTTACAGCCTGTACCACATTCATGCCCCACTCGCTTGCTTTTTGTTTGTTTTGTTTTTGTTTGTTTGGTTTTGTTTTTTCGAGACAGGGGTTCCCTGTGTAACAGTCCTAGCTGTCCTGGAACTAGCTCTTGGAGACCAGGTTGGCCTTGAACTCACCAGTGATCCACCTGCCTCTGCCTCCCGAGGGCTGGGATTAAAGGCGGGCATCACCACTGCCCGGCTTGTTTTTTTTTTTCAGCCTGAGTCCTGGGGAAGGAACTCAGGTCTTTGTGTGCACAAGGCAAGCCCTTTACCCACTAAGCTATTGTTCCAGCTCCTCTGGCCTCAGTTTTTCCTTGGTAAACTGACATTTTTGCTCCTAAATGTCCCAGTGAACAGTACCTGGAAGCTGGAAGACAGGAAACAAACCCCTAAAAGTCCAATTAGGAGCACTTGTGGTCAGCTGGCTCTGGACTCAGGGCAGTGGAAGTGAGGGACAGCTGGCCCTGAATGGGGGAATATTTCCTCCCAGTGCTGATGGAACAAGACACAGATCCATCCTGTGCCAGGCTATGGGGTCTTTGGCTGGTCACCACCCACACTGCCCTAAAGGACTAAGGATGGCTCCAGGACACCTGGAGAAGAAAATGAAAATGAATGGAAAACTCTTGGAGACTTAAGAGGGGACAAAAAAGGGGGTCTTAGCCATTGCCCAGCCCACAGAAAACCCAACTGTCAACCATGTTGTCCTTACCCAATCCTGGCTTTGCTGGAGGTTACGATAGCTGAGTACCATAAACAGAAAACAGTCCCAAGATTCTAGAATCTTTGAGCTAGAAAAGTCCCTTCGAAGTAATCTCATGGAAACCCCTCTCTCATGGCTAGCTTGTCCCTCACTGTCACTGCAACAGGCAGGACCAGACAGCACCACAGGGACAGACAGCTCTGACTAAAACTGCTAAGGATCCTGTATCTAGGCCTGGATTAGCCACAGATCTCCAGGGGACCTTGAGCCTGTCACTTCGCTCAAGGTTGAACTAAATGATCTATCCCTCTTCCAGCTTTAAAATTCCAACAGTCCCAACTTGTGGACACTAGTTAGCTATTAACTTTCAGTCAAAGACACTCCTCTCATTACAAGCCCAGGGCCTAGGAGGCTGCCCCAAGTCGCTTACCAGGCCTGTCCTGCCGCTACTATCTGCACAGCTCACAAGGCGCCCCATGTGGTCAGGCCTGGCTGTGGGACAAGTCTCCCCTGAGCCACATGTCCGCCACTACCTGACTGCCTCCACGGAGCCTCTCTCCAGAACCAAATCTGCAGTGCAGTTGCAGTGGCCACTGTAGCCCTCAGCCTTGCTCAGTTCTCAGAGTCCACGGACTTGCCGGCCTCCCCTGTCCTCAGAGGAAAACCTCCAGCAGTTCTGAAACCACCACCTCCCAGATCCTCATTCTGGTGGCAGGTCTCCTGCCCCGCCCCTTCCTCTCTTGCCCTCTCCCTTCCTTCAGTGACTTTAGCCTTGTAATCATCCTGACTTCTGTCTCTAACTCCCCTGACCAGGAAGCTTTTCCTAATTTTGACTGGAGGAAAGGTAAGTATGTCCCTAAGTTATCTTGACCCTCCTGTCTCGAAGAATAATCTGTCAACTCAGCTGCTTTATCATTTTAGTACAGTGAGCCTCTTTTTTGCTTTGTTTCTGGTTCCCCCCATACCCCCCCCACAGGTTTTCTCTGTCCCTAGCTGGCCTTGAACTCCCAGAGATCCACCTGTCTCTGCCTCCTGATTGCTGTGATTAAAGACCGCCTTACCACCAGCCCAGCTTAGGACAGTGAGCCTCTTGAAGGCAAGGACCACTCAACTCAGAGGTGCCCCCATCCGCCCAAAGCACAAGAATAAATAATTTACAGGTCCACAAAATACACTGCTACTCATGCAACAAGAATGAATCTCAGAACCATAGAAACAAGAGCGAAAGGAACTATTGACAAAAGCATACACGTTAATATGATTCTGTTTGGGTTTTGTTTTGATGGGGTTTCTCTGAGTAACAGCCCTGGCTGTCCTGGAACTCGCACTATAGACCAAACTGGCCTTGAACTCAGAAATCTGCCTGCCTCTGCCTCCCGAGTGCTGGGATTAAAGGTGTACACCACCACTGGCTGTCTTCAGATCTTTGTATAAAGAAGGTAAAGAGCCCAAAGGGGTGAAGGTGGGCCAGTGAGCACACGGCCAGATGAAGCTGCTTGAGTCCACAGCCCCCATAGCTACTGCTAAGAATACAGACAGGAAATTCACGGATGCAGACACACAAAAGGCCCAGCATCCGTAACGGCCACAGACATGTAATACGAATATATTTTTCACTCAGTAGTTTAACAAAAAAAACTTCAAGAGCAATATCACCTAGGGCATGGGAAACAGACTCTCATATATGCTTATCAAAGTACACACTGATGTGATTTCTTTAAAAACACTTTTAATTGCATTGATTTATTCTAGGGGTGGGGGCAGATATGCACAGGTGGAGGTCAAAGGACAACTTGTAGAAGTCAGCTCTCTCTTTCCAGGCTCAGGGCATCAAACTCAGAACTCAGGTCAACAGTCTCGGTGGCAATGCCTTTACCTGCTGAGTTACCTCACCGGCCCCATAAGTTCTTTCTTTTGAGTATCAAAAAGGCCTGGTCACTTTTATTATAAAAATAGGAACTGCTATGCTAGCCTAGCAGTGGTGATGATCCTTTAATCCCAGCACTTGGAGGCAGGGGCAGGCAGATTTCTGAGTTTGAGGACAGTTTGGCATATAGAGTGAGTTCCAGGACAACTAGGGCGACACAGAGAAATCCTGTCTGGGGGTGGGAGGATGGGGGAACAGGAACTGCTTCACGAACTTGTATGTGATCCTTGCCAGGCACCATGCTAATCCCTGGATTATTCAATTTTAGTGTACACACTGTGGGAGTGAGCCCTGGCATAATTTTCTAGTAGAGCAAGCAGGTGGTTCCTATGAAATTGCCTATATACATTCCTTTAGACCAGTTCAATTATCTTAAAATTTTATGTGTATGTGTGTGTGTCTACTTGAGTAACACCATGTGTGTGCAGGTACATGAAAAAGCCAGAAAAGGGTGTCCAGTGGTTATAAACCCAGGCCCTGGTAGCAAATGTCTTTGAAGGTGGATCTCTGTGAATTCAAGGTCAGTATGGTCTACTAGCGAGTTCCAGGAGTGCCAAGGTTACACAGAGAAACCCTGTCTCGAAAAACCAAAAAAGAAAAAAGAAAACAACAACAACAAAGTTGTTATGAGCTGTACAGAACTGAATTTGGGTCCTCTGGAGGGGGAGCAAGTGCTCTTAACCACAGTGCATCTCTCCAGCCCCTGCCTGTTCAGTTCTACTTGTGGGTCATCTATAGATGGTTCACACAATAAACATAGCTAATCTTTTGTGGCTTTATTTATAATGGCAAATCTATAAACATGAATGTGCATCACTAGAGGAACTGCTAAATTATAAAATAACCAGGAAGTTATTAAAAGAATGAAGTAGAGGCTGTGGGTATGATTCAGCGTTAGAGTTTGTCTAGCATGTACAAGGCTAGAGGTTCAATTCCCCAGAGTGAAAAAAAGGTACATTTGTGTATACTGACTGGAAAAATTCCATAGTGTCAAATAAGAAGAGCAAGTTATTGGACAGTATATACTGATTTCTTTTTTAATGTGCACAAGTGTTTTGTTTGTATGTACCTATAGGGGCCGCTTGCAAGTTTGGTGCTTTCGGAAGCTACAAGAGGGCACTGGCTACCTTCGAACTGGATTACAGAAGACGTGAGCCACCATGTGAGTGTTCTGGAAAAGCTGAGGTGTCTCCCCAGGTCCGTGTTGCTAAAAGTTTTTCTTGTTTTTTTTTGGAGACAGGGTTCCTCTAACAGCCCTGAATGTCCTGGAACTCACTCTGTAGACCAGGTTGGCCTTGAACTCACAGAGATCCACCTGCCTCTGCCTCCTGAGTTCTGGGATTAAAGGTGTGCTCCACAACCACTCAACCGCTAAATTTTTTAAATGTATGTATGTTTGTGTATGTGAATGTACATGTGTATAGTACATATTTTATTTGCATGTTCAAGGGGGAAAATGTATGCTTTGAAGAGATACAGATTTTAGAACAGCTAAAAAAAAGATTTGTGGTATATGTGTGCGTGTGTGTGCACGCTTTTAATTTTTATTACATTTTATTTATTTATCTGTGTATATGCGCTTATGTACCACAGCACCACTGCAGACATAAAGGTCAACTTGTGAGAGTTCTCTCCTTCTACCATGAAGTTCCCAGGAATTGAACTCGGATCGTCAGGCTTGGCAGCAAGTACCTTTACCAGCTGAGTCATTTTTCTGGCCCATGTTATAATTTTTTACAATATGAATATTCAGCTGGTAGGTGTATGTGTGTCCAAGTGTGGGCAAGGGAACTGAGTGGAATGGGATTTTGAGCAATTTTTCTGCATGCTTTATTTTCTACAGAAAACATAAAAATACGTATGTTAACTTTTATTTTGATGTAACATTTAACTTTCTACACATCCACGTAACAATAAAAGTTCTGCAGAGCTGGCAGAATAGCTCAGACAGACACCTGTGACAGGCCTGGGTTTGAATGGCCAGCACGGCACACACGCACACACACACACACACACACACACACACAAAAAGGTCTGACGCTATGACTCTAGAGTCGGAGTTGGGGAGGGTGACCATTTCATAAAATGAAAAAGGGATTCTTGACAGTGTAGTGAGTGAGCAATCCCCTGGCATCAAAGCTGTAAACAGGATTTGCCATGGCCTGTATAAGGCTTGCCTTCTTGTCTTCAAAACTTTCAAGTGGTGTTCTGTGGCTTTAGGACAGAATTAAATGGACCATCCTGCCGCGGGCAAAGCAGAAACCCCAGGAAATGGAAACTCCTATAGCATTAGCGTCCCCAACCGGAGGCCCTAACTAGGCTGCTGTGGATGGATCCTTAGGTCAGTCCCCCGCCCCCACTCCACCCCACACTCATAAATAAATACAAAGGAAATGCCTTTCCCGAGGGGGCTGGCCTCTCTCCCTTGGCCTCTGACCTCGGGAGCCGCGGTTCCCTCCAGCCGAGGTCCCTCTCCCCAGGCCGGCCTGAGACAGTGCAGCGCCACGCAGGGTCGCGCAGGCTGACCTGGCCCGCGCCCGCCGCTTCTGCTGAGCTCCGCAGTGCCGCGTGACTCACTGCCAGGTCACACGGAGCTTATCTGGCTCCAGGTGTGCACGCTTCTCACATGACATCAGCCGGCCCGCCCAGAGCAGCAGCCCAGTAGCCCCGTGGCCCTCGGCGTTTCCTCGCCAGCCAGCCCGCAGAGCAAGCGGCAGCATCTGCAGTCCGGCACCGCCTGCTGCTGCGGAGCCCACTCCCACAACAAGCAGCAAGCTACGGAGGCGAGGAGGACCAGGGCGGGAGAATGCCAGAGGCCCAGCCCTCTCTTCAAGTGTCACCTCAGCTTCCAGTGCCTCCTGTCCGCAGCCCAACCCTGCCATCCCTCCGCAGGTCACCCACCCCTTCTGCGTGACATCTCCTCTCCAGCAAGTGGCATCTCCTCTCCAGCCTCGGGTCTTCCAACAGTAAAATCTTTAAGGGTCTGACTGCACAGACTTGCCCCAAACCTCTGCTTGGGGGAAATTCTGCTCTACTTCAAGATACAGGTTCGAATCCCTCTCTGTCTCAGACTTGCCGTGTGACCTTGAACCCAACACTATCTCTCTGAACATCGAATTTATAGATATATAAATTTGGCCATATATGCATATATATGTGTGTATATGTAATATATATATAGCCAAAGATGATGAAGTACCTGGCAAAAAGAGAAACCCATCGTTGAGTCCTGTAAAAACCTCAGTCTACAACATAAAACCCCAGTTTGTCTAAACAGAAATGTCAAGGGAACGCAGACCATTTACAAGCTACACAATTCCTAACCTCCACAAAGGGGAGGAAGACGAAGCAAGTGGGGGGGAGACTAGAGAGTCACCACCCACTCCTGCCACTCTAGCTCCAAACTCTACTGCTCTGCAGCCTCTAATTCTGGCTACCCCAGAAAATAGTTAAAATAGACCTCAGTAGAGCTGGGGTGGGGAAAGAAAAAGATGACTGGGGTAGGATGAGGCGTAAAGATCTTAAAGCAGCCAGGAGCTAACCCAAAGCACAACTTTAAAACTTCATTCCTGAGTGCTGGGAGGACCTGTCAGAACACACAGGGTCTCCCCAGCCCTTCAGTTTTACCCTCCAGACCAGGACTCACGTAAAAGCTCTGCTTCCAGTCTGCGGTGCCCACTCCGGAGGCTAGGGGCAGATCTGTGGTTTGACCCAGCAAGAACGGCCCTGCTGCCCCGAAATATTTTGACACACTTAGACTGGATGAAGACTTCCGGCGTCCCAACTCCCTGCTCCACCCCAGCAAGGTGGATTCCCTTTTCACAGAAAGCCCAGTTCTGCTCCACCCAGTGCACCTACAGATACCCGCTTCAGGGGAGTCTTAGACTTTGCGGGTCCCATTTTTGAAGACACGTGCCCCCTTCAGGGAGCAGCCTCCAGCAAAAGCCATTGAAAGGGATCTATCTGGGCAATAAGCCCAGACAGCACTGGAGTCAGGAAGGGCACCATCCCTGTGATGAAGGCTTCTGAGGAAGAAGCCTTCAGACACACAACCTGGGACCTGAGCCAGGCCAGGAGAGAGCAAACAAATGAGATACTCAGATACCAAGTATCCGGTAGTCAACTATCCAAAGTCCAAGCTCTCAAAGGAAGTGTCCATAGCCTGTGACCTTCCTACTCACTCCCTCCTCCCCTGGCTACAACCCTTCCTCAGTCCCCTCAGCCTGCAACACAACAGCTCACCCCATTGTTTTCCTGGAATTGAGGCTCTACTCCCAGTATCCTTAATCCCCAATAGCCAAGCACACCTCCACCCAAGGCTATATATAACCAACCAAGTCTCGTCCAGCAACCAGGAAGATGCTTCCTGGAAAACCTCCTTACAAAAGGACGGAGGGGAAGCTGAGGAGGTTGCAGGCCTTTGGCAAAGACCCAACAAGGCCTGTCAGGAAGCCGGAGACATCAGGAGGGCAACTTTCAATATTCCCAAATAGAAAGTAGCCCCAGAACCAGAAAGGGTGGGTGCACAGTTTAGCCAAGCCTATTGCCATGGCAACAGGACACCAACCTGCTCAAGAAAAAAAGCTCCAGATTTGGTGAGCATAAACCAAGGCAGCCAGAATTCATCATCCTGCTAGAGGGGCCCCACGCTTAGGACTGCAGTGAACTTCACCTTCTTTCCAATATGACCCCACTGCATTTGCTCAACTACAGCGGGGCGTTTTCAGGGGCGCCTCAGCCACAGATAAGTCAGGGACACAGAGAGCACAGTCGACCTATGCAAACAAGCCCAGGGAGACGGATCCTAATTCTATTAACTGGAGGACTACCTGAGGGCAGGAAGGCCCCACAGGGCAGCCCCCTCCAGGAAATGCTTCCTTGGCCTCTCCACCATACACCAGGAGGCTGACAAACACACGCCTTGTTGGATAAAAGACCAGGCAAAATGAGTACAGAAACAAGTTGGCTGTCCTCCTCTTCCCACCTCCAGCCACCCAGAGCTCCTTCTGGCGGCAGTCTTTCCAACTAATCAGTAGGACACATGTGCCTTGCCACAGGGCGACACCCCCACAACAATGCCCCAACCTGTGGTGTGTGCCGGCAGGCCTTATCTCTTCCAGGAGTGTGACCCCCACTCCTTGAGTCATGCTGGGTACCAACCCGTGTGCCTCTAGCACAGGGAAGGGCGGGGGCACCTGACCCTGCCACCTCCCCTTCCATTGGCGAAACAACTAGCATGGCAGGTTCGCAGGGCGGGGCATCGGTGCTCTCTCCCAGAGGCCTGGGGCAGGCTGCCCTACCTTCCCACACACACCCCACCCCTTGCAGGGAAAGGTGAAGTGGGCAACCAGTTAAGCGGGACAGCCTACACTGCTGATCCCCCTAGCCTGACATTCGCCCACCCGCCCCCATCATCTGTCCCAGGAGGAGCGGGCCCGGGAAGCGGGGTCTCCATTGTTTTGCCAGCTGTCTAGCAGCTGCTCTTTTGAGAGGAGCCCGCTGTCGGCCTGGCAGTGAAAGGGTGAAGGCCGCTGGCAGGGATAAAGGACTCGACGGAGGTGCTCGCCTTCCTCGCTGTCTTCCTCAGTGCCTCACCCGCTCGCTTCATTTGGGGGTTTCGGGCCTAGCCCAGAGATGCCCCCCGACCCAGTTCCGAGGCTGCAGCCCCCATCC
>LOJH01034438.1:5039-16031 GCA_001685095.1 Ellobius talpinus
ATAGATAGATAGATAGATAGATAGATAGATAGATAGATAGATAGATATTTGTTTTAGAATGCATTGCAGGAAAAAAAAACAATAAGCCAGGCAGTGGTGGTGCACACCTTTAATCTCAGCACTTAGGAAGAAGAGGCAGGTCTATCTCGTGAGTTAGAGGCCAGTCTTATCTACAGAGCAAGTTCCAGGACAGGCAGGGCTACACAGAAACCTGTCTCAAAAACACAAAACAAAACAAACAAAAGATTCACTGTAGTAGCTAAAGTTTGTTTTAAGTTTAAATTACTGTACTTAAGAGATCTATAAAATAGAAAAGTGTCTAACCTTAGAAGCCCCACTTGCCCAAGGACAGCTGGCTTCCTGCATTGGCAGGGTCTGTTGTTCATGTACCATAACAAGCTACATGTATTTGCTTCTGTAAACAATCTTGATTGCCCTAACTGCACAGGATGTGTTTAATCACATGTAAACAGGAGGTACATAGGCAGGAAGTATGTCAGGATGTATGCTTGCCCCTGATTGGACAAAGACAGGAAGTATGTAACCTTGTGGGGTTTGCCTTTATAAGACTCTGACTGATGATTGTAATTCATTGTCGTACTCTGGGAATCCTGAGTATGGACCTGGCCACTGCCCATTGTCCTAACCAGTATTTAATAAAGTTTGCTTCAAATTTGACTCAAAAACGTTGGTAGTGGTCTTATTCTTCACCTGGTAGGATTAATAGCATTGAATTATGCTCCTTAAGCTGAATGATTATATTTTTATCTTTTGAAAGTGTAATGCCTTTCCATGAATTTGATGTAAAGCTTAAAATAGAACATTAAGAATGCCTTTCAAAATACAAATTGGAAGCAGCAAAGCCTCAAGAGGAAGCAAATACTGTACCTCAGCACAGTCCTGCAGAGACACTCTGAGGGGCTGCTTCTCCCAAGGGATGAGCCTGGGGTTCAATTCCCTTTCCAAAGAGGCCTTGTCTGTGACTAGTAAGACTCACTGGCAAATGGTTGTTCGCGTGCCTATATTATGTGTCTATTATATTCAAGAAGTTATATAAAATATGAAGCATTAGTGGGAAATTTTGATTTAGGTGAGACAAATTTATTGACCATTATTTTTTTAAATTTATCCATACTCATAAGTATAAATTGAATACTTTTAAAAGAACATCAATTAATTCCTTGCTAATTATAAAGTCAAATACCACATTTTCTTCATTTGACCCAATTCATTTTACCTTTTGGTAAATTCCCCTTCTAATTTCCCTTAATTTAAAACTTTGTTTTTGCAATGTAACATAGTCCCTAATTATTGCTGTTGTTGTTATTATTATTATCAATTTTTGGAACCCACAGAATATAAGAAGGATAAGCTTGACAACATTAGTAACCCTGGGGAGTCACGCGAATAGAAAACACGCCATGTCCTGGCAAGCTCTCCTGGCCTGAGCTTCGGGTCACAGCACCGTGGGACCAGCCTAGAGCAATGGCACTCACTGAGACTCAGCTCCGTGTCAGAACTGACTAGGTTCAAGAGAATCTGACAAAGGCCACAGTGTCATCTTTCATGGGTCGTCTTGCTGAATTTTCCCAAAGTAACAGTCTCTAATTTTTCAAATCCCTATTTACAGAAATGGGACTTTGAGAGATGAAGCCACGTGCCCAGTCGCTACTGATTAGAATCTTTCAAACAGGTCAAGATGACTGAGTCTTTGCCTGAGTCACAAGCTCAACACAAACAGGTTGCAAATGTGCCCTCTGGTACTTCAGAAGTGTAGAGGACACTGATTACAGATAAGGGCAGTTCAGTGTTGACTCAGTTCCAGCAAAGCCTTCCTCAAACACCCTTGCAACCAAGACAGGCCTAATTGGTGAAACAATGGAGATACCTATGATAGAGGGGAAGGAGTAGATAGCAACCAGCTCTAAAATCCTCAAAGACCACCCATGGTTCAGCCCACAGGCTGGGTTCTCTAGAACTTTTCAGGGTGACCTCGTGTTGACCCTACCGAAGACTGGAACACTGCCTGGGAGAAAGGCAGAATGGAATGCCCTGCCATGGCCTTTTAACGTTCAAACTCCCCTACCTTACCCTGTGCCCCCATGTCACTGTTTCTGAAAGAGTACATGTGTCCTCTCTTGGAGCCATGGCTGAGGCAGCTTATGTACTAAATGGGAAGCCAGCAGAGACTTGGGAGTGTGTCCCCTCTCACTTTGACTGTTTGTCCATCCTCCGACTTCCTCTCTCTGGTTTGGTCATGGTGAATTTGGTTTGTGTCACGCAGTGCTGGACCCCAGGAGCCCTAGGCCAGTCTTCTAATGCTCATCTACACCTCCAGCCCGCTCTGCCTTGACTAAAACGATACTCAAGAAATAGTCTGAGATCGGCGTCCCTGCTGGAACCTCAAATCAGCAAGTAGCTCTTGTGACTTCTGCCTTCTGCTGCAGGGCATTTGAAAGTGGTAAGGGAAGTAGCCTATATGGCTCAAGGGTCTTTCTTCAATGCCTCCATCAGTGCCTGGCTCCTCCATCAGTGCCTGGCTCCTCCCTCCATCAGTGCCTGGTTCCTGAAAATTAGTAAAATGAAAGACTTTCGGGAGCCAGTGAGTCCTCGTGGGGACTGTAAAATCATAACACCATTGGTCTAGATTTACAGGCGGACTCGAAGGCTGCGTATGGGCTACTGAGCTCCAGCTACACCGTCTCATCAGTCGGCCTAAGAATACTTGGAGTGCTAAAACTATGTTGGGAAAAACTGGTCTCACCACTCAGGACAGCCACAATTCCTACACAATGTGACCCTCAGCTGCCTGGTCATTTAACTGCAATCTCTCCACTTCCCTAAAGAACTCTTCGCTGAAGACGTCCCGAGATGCCCTTCTGCATTATTTCACAATTCAGGGTTTTGCCCTGCAAAAACTCGAACGGAAGGTTGAGTCTGCTTCCAGCTAATCCATTTGGGACAGTCCCACCAACAGCTAAAAAGGATTCCATCCGACTTATTCGGGCCTCTTAGGTTTTCCTCTTTGGGTACCCCATAACAGCTGCCTATGAGCACAGTGGCAGAGCTACTGAGCATGAGGACTTCATGTGATAAAAGGTGTCAGTCCTGCAGAGGCTCTAAACAGAAGAATGAAGAAGAAAGTTAACTCTAAACACTGCGTCTTTCTGGGTCTTGGGTGCCATCACAGTTCCTCTCCCAAATATATAAACTCTTCCCCTACTGGGGTTGTAGGACACCAAGATGCCAACTGGAACACTGGAGAATCTGTCCCCATATTCTGAGCCACCCATTCATGTCCTCATGTGTCTGAGCCACAGGGCAAGTGATCTGGATTAAGCCTTCTGTACTTTGAGTTTCTCCCAAATGACAGTCAAATTAAGTCATCAGGGTGGGACCCTAGCCTGATAAGATTAGTGTTCTGAGAAGACAAACCAAACAACTCGCTTACCCTAAGCCCCTTGCTCACTCTTTGAGGACAGGGTGATGGGTGATTTGTACCGGTCTGTTTTGTTCCTTAAGGACAGGGTAAAAAGTGCTGTGTGACAGTCTGCAAACCAGGAACGGAGCTGGTCAGCAACAACTCAATCAGCTGTACCTTGACCTCAGGCTTCCACCCTCAAGAAATCACGAGAAAGCAAACAGCTGTTGTTTAAGTCACCAAGTGAAGCGCAATCTGCCCTGCTGAGGGCATCAGTGCCCCTTGACCCTTTCAAAGCTTCCTCACCTGTAAGCCTCCGAAGAAAATGACTCAGTCACCCACAGAAGCAAAGGGGTAGCTTTGAATAAGTAAACAAATGAATTAAAGATGCAGCCACCAAATCTGTGGTGTTCTGCTATCGCAGCCTGAGCAAGTAAGACACCTGCCCCATTAGTGCTTTAAGATCTCCGCTGGTCTTGAGTGCAGTTCAGTGGCAGAGCGTGGCCAGCATGCCTGAGGCCCTGGATTGAACCCCCTGCACCGTGAGTACATAAACAAGCTAACTGATTATTTTTAAAATGATATGCAGAGGCTCAGATACTCAGACCAAGATTTTAAAAGAGACCGGCTGACCCTCCGAAGTCTCTTACCCACCATGCGGCTTCCTGCCTGGGATCCGCTGCCCCTTGTGGCCCGTTGCCCGCTGCTGCCCCTCTTGGAACGGTGCCATTTTACTTAAACCATTGCACTACTTCCTTAACAATAAACAAACAAAAAGACAAGAGCACACTTCCTCGTCAGTGGAGACCAGGATTGAGAAGGTGGCTTTCCCAAGGTGAGGCCTGTCCATTGTATTTGAGATGGGCAGGCTGAGCCTGAGATTCCCCACTACCCCATCATTTGTGATAATAGTGAGCTTCACTGATGCTCTCCCCTTTAAATAAAAAAAAACATAAATAAAAGACAAGAGCATAAATCCATGAGAATTACAGCATCATACAGATTCTGTGTCTAATGGCCGGGGCAAGGAGGTTCCTTTGGAATTTGCTAGGGAGGGAAACATGACACTGTTTCCATGAGCCCAAGTTCCTTTAAAAAAAAAAAAAAACTCCCAAATCACTGCTGCTGCTTGGTTTGCCACTAGGGGTCACTATGTTGTTTTTGTTTTGACTCCTGTTTTACATAGATCTTGCCCATGCAGTTTGCTTTCATCTTGGGTAAAAACACTTTCAGTTTAAGCAGTATTCTTTTTAGTTATGGAGATGCCTGCTCAGAGCCAACAAGAACGACCTTATACCACAGACCTCTAGACACATGTGACTTGTAAAAGTTCTGATCTCAGCAGGCCTCCATGGGTTCAAAGAGATTAGACAAGCACCTACTATTTATTCTTTATATAAAACTTTATATTTTTATTATTACTGTTATAATAAAAATGTTATTTTTCTTACTCTTTCACAATGGAGGTTTTATTGGTTGAGGAGCAAAGTACACAGACATTTCAACTCTAAAAACATGCACCCAAACTCTGAAGACACATACATTGTGTTCACATACCCAAGAGCCAAGCCATGTGTTGTTTCTCTTTGAACGTATCCCAGTGACGCTCCATCCTCACACTTGGCAAGTTTCCCCAGACCTCACATAATAACCAAGTGCTCACAATCCTCAGTTCCACTGACTCACAATTTTGTGCCACGTACGGTACGCAGTCAAAAGTTCCATCTCTCGCAGCACATTATTACCCTGGTTAGGAAGATGGGCTGCCATGCCCAGACAGTTCTGACAGGGCAAGGATCGAGGAGGGATGTTTTTAGAAAACAGTTCTACTAGAAACACGAGGCCGGATATAACTGAAAATATTCCAGACACAAATGCACTACCGAGACTCCAAATTGCCATTTAGTATGCTTTGTGTAGTAGGATGTAGTAGGCCCCCTCTGTGGAATGTTATGGTGACCCCCGAGACATCACAGCCTCTCCTGATTCAGTATCCTGCTATTTTCCGGTTGTACCAAAAAATAAACAACCAGCAAGTGATTTAACCTCATTTTAAAAAATCATTTACGCTTTAAAAAATGGGATGAGGAGGGATTTCTCCTCATCTTTTAAAAATGTTTCTAGAGCTACTAAAAAAAACCTCGCATTTACAAAATAGTTGATAAAAAATATTCCTCTGGATTGTGCGAGCAGGGAGGCGGGGACACTGACAGACATGGTGGATGGTTAGTCGGACTTGGCTTCTTTCTCTTCTCCTTCAGAGGCTGAACTCTGGTTTTCGGTCTCTCGGTTTTCTGCAGGCAGATCTGTGGTTTGCTGGTCGGCCACTTCAGCTTGTTTGCTCCCTTCTTCCCTTTCGTTTGCACTTTCCCATCTGATTTATCCTTTCCCCCGGCCTTTTTCCGACTTCGCATTCACCTTGGCAGGGGCGGGCTTGGCCGACAGCCTGACCCAGCGGCTCTGGATGGGAGACCGTGCGCTGCCCAACCTGACCGAGCCGCACAGCCTAGCCGCTGCCGCTGCCGGCTCGATCTGCGGCGACCCCAGCGGGAGCCAATAATAATGTTGTTATTATTATTACTAGTATGTGTGTGAATGGTGCGTGGGATGGGGCTCATGTCATAGCCTGCATGTGGAGGTCAGAGGATAACTTGGTGCAGTTGGTGTTATCATTCATGACAAGGGTGACCCGGGGCCCGCAGTGGGGCCGCTGGCGGGTGGGAGACAGACAGGTACGCCAAGCGGGAAAGAGCTTGGGTATACAGTTTATTTAGTGGATTATGGAGGGGGAGGGGAGAAGGGAGAGAGAGGGAGGGGACAGAGGAAGAGAGGAAAGAGAGGGGAGCGGGAACACAGAAGGGGGAGAAGGGAGAAAGGCAGAAACAGCCTCTTCAGAAGAAGTGGAGGCCGAGCTCAGCTTGCCTTGGCGGGAGGTGGAAGATTGGAGTGGGTGGGGCTTGTCTCTTAAAGGGACAGGGTACCCAGGTGACAGGGCAGGCCAGCAGAAAACAACAGTTGGTCTGTTCTCTTTCTACCTTTACATGGGTTCCAGGCATTTCACCCAGGTCACCAGGCTTGGGTGACAGGCATTTTCACCCACTGAATCATCTTTCCATGCCCCCCATTAAGTACTGTTTACTTTTATTTTGCTGTGATAAAACACCTTGATCAGGACAACTTACAGAAGAGTTTGTTTGAGCCTATTGTTCCAGAGGGATAAGAGTCCATCACAGCAGGAGGCATGGTGGAAAAGGCAGGAACTGAGAGTTCACATCCTCGACAGCAAACATGAAGCAGAGAAGGCAAAGGGAAAACAGAAAAGTCCCCAGTGATATTCTTCCTCATGTTCTCCTCTAAAAAGGTTGTACCACCTAAACCTCTCCAAACAGCACCACCGGCTGGGAGCCAGGACCTATGGGGGCCTTTCCCCTTACTGTGTTACAAATGGTTTTGCCAGTCTTGGAAAAAAAAATAGACTCTATAAGGAAAGAACTTAAAAACTCCAGGTGCACCATGGGTCTCTGGCAGAACCTATCTGTGGTTCAGCGTCACTGTGAAAGAAGTTGACTTGAGGGACCCCTGTTGAAATGATTGTTCCTTTGAGGTGGTAGGATGTTCTAACATCCTTCAACATCATCAGTTCAGCTGATTCCCTGTGAAGGGAAAAGGATAAAGAAGTTTGTTTGACTAGGGGAAAGAATATTCCAAAGCCTCAGTGGGAAGTCTTAGGGATCGGGGCTGGGTTCTGTAAGCACACTACAAATCTGCAATTGGCTAACCAGTTGCTGACCAGACATATTTCTCCAGGTCTCCCAAAAGATAGAAAACAACAAAGGACTTGGGCCTAGCATAGCGTAAACCTTGGCAGAACAGTTATAAACCTTAACAAGCAGTTATAAAGCATGAGGGATGAAATTAAGTGGTGATTACCTTTCAGACTGAGAAGGTGTGCCCTAGGGTGTGCAGAGCTACTGAGTAAGTTACAGATGTGCAGCGGGGACAGGAAAAGGAGAGGAGCATGAAGCTGCAGGACAAGGAAGCCCAGTAGAATTGGCTGGGCAGACAGCAAGGAGCAGGGAAACTGTAAAAATCCAGGGCTGAGAGCTACTAAATTTGGTTGCCTGATAACTGTGCACTTATCAACACCATGCTTTGGGGTGGCCATGGAGCCAGACACCACAAAGACAGTTTCAAATTGATACACAACCAATGCCTGGGGGGGGAGGCCATAGAAAGCCTACTGGTGACATAAAAGTACTTTTAAAATTGTTACATTATTTATTACCTGTATGGCCTCATCTTAACCCTCTGCCTCACTAAAATGTCAGGCTGTTAGAAATGTCCACCTCTGCCATGTTCTGTGAAGGTATAAGACATGTCTACAGCCTAAACTTTCAGGGACTTGGAGATTTCCAGGACAGCAGGTCTTAGATTACCCAGCACACACTCAGGAACTTTGTCTTTGAAGCCCACTGAAAAGTGTTGGTATTTCCACTGGTAAAATAGCCATTCATATATACCTGAATAATTTAGAAATATTGTTTATATATAAACAAAGTATTCAAAAAAATTTCCTTCCCAGCATTCATGAAGTCTGCACTATGAGCCCGGTGTGGCAGAGCATGCCTTTAATCCCAGCATTTAAGAGGCAGAGGCAGGAGCATCTCTGTGAGTTCAAGGACAGTCTAGTCTATATAATGAGTTCCAGGACAAGTCAGGACTACATAGAGAGACCCTGTCTCAAAAAAAGCAAAACAAAACTGAACTATGGCCTTCTGAGACCCAGCAAGTTAAAGTTAGCAAGATAGCACTGTCTATATGTACAAGAGACAGATTTGCAAAAGCCTTGTTGGATGATCAGAGATCCATTCCTTGCAAGCACGAAGTTGTGAGTGATTGAAGTGGAAATAGGAGGACTTTTAAGTAACAGTCAATTTCACTTCCTAAGTATCCAGCCCCACTGCAGTGCAAAGGTGAGAAGTTCTGAGACCTCTTTGTGTTGTGGTGTTAGCCACCAAGAATTACACAGGGTCAGCTGTCTCCCATAATTACTTTGTTTACAGTAGCACTATTTCTGTAACCTTGATAAAATGAACCAAAGAATAAGAGCTGTGAATCTTTAGGATTCATCCAGTCCAACACCATTGTTTTACATTGAGGCCCTGGAGAAGGATGCTATTTGATGAGCTTGTAGAAGACTAAATGGTGAACCCTTAAAAGATACTTCTCATCAAACCTAGACAACAAACAGGACCCTAAGAGAGACATATGTGGAACTAATCTACATGGGAAGTAGAAAAAGACACGATCTTCTGAGTAAATTGGGAGCATGGGGACCATGTGGGAGAGTAGAAGGGGAGGGGAGAGGATAAAAATATATAGCAATTAAAAAAATGTTTGTCATCACTGGTCTGGCTAGGCCAGAGGTTAGAGCCTCCCTGCTTTTCCAGAGGATGGGAATTTAATTACAAAGGCCTGGGTTTGATTCTCAACATCAGTGAAGGATGTCTCACAACCACTTGTTCCATGAGATCTGTCACCCTCTTCTGGCCTCTTCAGGGACTTACATGCATGTGGTAAATATTTACCCAAACACTCACATACACATAAATTAAAAATTTTTTTTTAAAAAAAAATTAATAAAAAAGATTTCTAGCAGGCTTGATGGTGCAGACCTTTGGTTCCAGCACTCAGAAGGCAGAAACAGACAGATCTCTGTGTGTTTGAGGCCAGCCTGATTTACATTGCAAGTTCCAGACCAACCAGGGCCCCATAGTGAAACTCTAACTCAAAAAAAAACAAACCAAAACAAAACAAAACAAAACAAAAAACTACTATTTCTACCTACTAAGCCCTGAAATGTCTATCACAGTCTTAGTTGGAAAGCTGTATTTTTCCAGGTATGACCGTGATCATCAGTCAGGGTTTATGTGGACCCTAAATTAAAAGGCCAGAGTGTCCTTATAGGGAGGAGGCAGAGGGAAGCAGAAATATAAACATGATGGCATGTGTGAAGATGGCACTGCACATGCGACCGGGAAGCCAGAAGGGATATATGGAGCCACCAGAAACCGAAGGAGGCACAGCAGGACTGTCCCTTGAAGGAGCCATTGCAGAAGCCCAATTCTGCAGGCGCCTTTTCCCACCTGTAGGCTCCAGGACCGGAGGAGAACAAATGTCCTTTGTTTAACGCCGTTTGTGCTGGTATGGGACGTTAAGATAGTGTGCAATGGGAAGAAGCAGGCAGTAACCCAAGGCTCTGGACCCCCTCAGTCCTGTCTCCTTGCCACCATTTCCCGTTCTGTGAATTCTGACCTTGTCAAAGACGTAAGCGTCTTTCCCATCTTCTCAGGACCTCTAAGACTGAGGCAATGAGTATTGCAAATGCTTCTGTTTCCACAAGTTGATATTTAGTCCACCCAACAATTAGGCTTTTCTGGACTGGGAGGTACTAGATCTGGCTAGAGTATTAGTTGTCAATAAAATGGCTGTGATCTGGAAGACGGAATTCATAAAATATAGCCAAGAGAATCCATTTGATTCCAACAAAATATAAAGAAAACGTGTAACAGTTTTCTGGGTTTTTTTTTGTCAAGTTGGCACATGCTAGAGTCATCTGGAAAGGGAATGTCAATTGAAGAATTGTGACCATCAAATTGGCCTGTAGGCAAGTCTGAGTGGCATTTTCTTAATGGTTGGTGTGAAAAGGCCCAGTTCACTGGTGGTGCCACTGTTGGCAGATGGCCCAGACTGTATAAAACAGCAAGCTGAGTGAGTCGTATGGAGTGAGCCAGTAAGCAGTGGTCCTCCATGGTCTCTGCTTCAGTTCCTGCTTCCAGATTCCTGCTGTGGATCCCGTCCTGACTTCCCTTGGTAATCGACTATCATCAGGTTTTGTAAGATGAAATAAACCCTTTTTAAGGGTGAGCGTTTGGCTTCTGGTCTGCCCAAATGAGCTGATTATATTCACATAAAACCTGAGTTTGGGAAGGAATTCTAGACACAAAATAAACAGAGTTTAGTTCAGCTTCTTGGTAGCCACATTTTTTTTTCCTGGATGGGCTTGCAGTGCACAGGGGCACCGAGGCTCCTTTAAGAGAGGTGCAGTAAAAATTGTGCGGCTTCTTTGAAAATGGCTGCTTCCTAGTTTACCAGCATGGAACAGCTCTGACTCTTTCAGGAAGTCCTGCACTTAAATGGGGTCTGTGAGCAGTGTGCTACAAGTTGCTTAATGGCAAGACATAGACCCGCCGCATCTCTGGAGCTGGGGCAGTGTGCATGGCTCTCAGAGGCAGTGAACATGCCTCTGCCATGTGGAACTGGGCGGAGCCAACAGGCGGACCTCAGAGTTGGTCCTAGCCAAGCAGTTTTAGCATTATAAAAATAAAATAAAAAAGTTTTAAAAATCGCTCCTGGTCAAAAAATAATTACAGATATGCAACAAAGACAGACAAAAATAAACCTCTGAACATGTGACAGTGTTGGAGAAATGTACATAGGCTTGGGAGATAAGAAAAAGTGTACAGACTGTAGACAAGATTGCCAGGCAAAAAATAGGAGCTTGGGGTGGG
>LOJH01034439.1:4693-16030 GCA_001685095.1 Ellobius talpinus
GGTTTCTCTGTAGCTTTGGAGCCTGTCCTGGAACTAGCTCTTTTAGACCAGGTTAGCCTCGAACTCACAGCCTCCCGAGTGCTGGGATTAAAGGCGTGCACCACCACCGCCCAGCCTGTTCACTCTGTTTTTATTTATGCATTGCTGGGCTGGCCTAGAATGTGCCAGGCAGTCTCTGTACTACTGATTTGCATCCTTTTCCTGAAATGTTCAATTTAAATGGCCAGTTGTGGGACTAGAGAGATGGCTCATCAGTTAGGATCAATTCTGTTTTTGCAGAGGATCTGAGTTCAGTTCCCAGCACACACATCAGGTAGCTCACAACCACCTGCAACCCCCAGATCTAGGGGATCATATACTCTTTCCTGGCCTCTGAAGGCACCCGCATGCATGTATGCATGCTAACACAGACACACACACACATACCCATAAACAAAAACAAACCTTTAATGAATGGACAATTTTATGCTTTGTGAGCTTCACCTGAACCAGTACAAAGTCCCACAAAGAACAAGCTCTCGTAAGATGAACGTGAAGGTGCTGAGAGCCAAGAGCTGGGTAGGTGCAGGGTGGAGGGAGAACAGTCTAGGCACAGGCAAAGGACCTAAGTAAGGGCATGGCGAGAGATCTCTGCTGAGCCAGTGGCATGGGGGAAGGAGAGATTAGGCAGAGGCAAGGGCTAGGAGACCCAGGAACCTGGAAGTTCTCTGGTACCCCTGAAGGCTCTTGTGGGTTAATAAGGCCAGATTTCAGTTTGCAAAAGACCACACAGGCACAGCTGTGATTCCAGCGCTTGAGAAGTGGGGGCAGGAGGAGGTCAAGGTCATTTTCAGTTATCAGTTACAGAGCAAGTTCCAACCAGCCTGGGATGCATGAAATTGTGTGAAGAGGAGGAGGAGGAGAAGAAGGAGGAGGAGGGGGGTGTGGCAAACAGGTTGACTGTTAAAGGGGGACTAAAGTAGGGCTTTCCAAGATGTGAGGAGTGGCACACGCCTCTAATCCCAGCACTTGGGAGGCAGGGGCAGGCAGATCTCTTGTGAGTTCAAGGCCAGCCTGGTCTACAGTTCCAGGACAGCCAGGGCTATACAGAGAAACCCTGTCTCAAAAGACAAACAAACAAAGATGTGAAGAGGTGGGTGCCAGGTGAAATTGTTGGCTCACAATGGCAAGGACAAGGGATGTGCTCAGATGACAGCCAGTTATAACAGAAAGACATCTGGTCAGTGAGAGTTACTTTAGACATGGAAGGTGGTGTCCTCGGTGTAGCATTTGTGTGCAAAGAGAAAAGGGGGAGAGTTTTTCAGGGGGTGGGAGGACAGGAAGAGAGTCCATTGAGGTGGAGCTGGTACTGGTACCAGAGAGCAAAAGAGAAGATAAGATTTTCTGTCATCTGCAGTAAACAAGGGTCAAGAGGTGGAAAGAAAGTATCTATCGGGTTTGGCAGATGAAGCTGGGCAGTGGCCTTGAGGAATTTCCCCAGAGAGCTGGGGGGAAAGCTGAGGAATGAGGGGGTGTGTGGGAAGTGCAGTTACCGAGGTGGCAAGGACAGCTCTTTGGAGGAGAGAGAGTTTAGCTGGATAGAGAATACTAGGGTTGTTTTTGGTTCTGAAAGCGCTAAGGGGGAGGCTGGAGTTAGCGTTGAAACTCAGATGCTAGTATACTTGCCTAGAATGTGCAAAGCCCAAACGTCTACAGCGTTAGAGACAGGGAACTTGAAGTTCAAGGTCATCCTTGCCTAGTAAGTTTGAAGCCATATAGGGTACCAAGCAAACCCTGGTTGAAACAACAAAGTGCCTGGGGGTGAGAGTGGGGCACACACCTTTAATCCCAGCACTTGAGAGGCAGAGATAGGCAGATCTCAATGAGTTCGAGGCCAACCTGGTCTACAAATCGAGTTCCAAGACAGCCAGGACTGTTACATTAGAGAAACCGTCTTAAAACCCCACCCCTGCAAAAAACAAAAGCAAAAAACAAACACAAAGCTGGGTGGTGGTGGTGCACGTCGTTAATCCCTAGAAGCAGAAGCTGGTGGATCTCTGTGAGTTCGAGGCCAGACTAGTCTACAGCAGGAGTTCCAGGATAGCTAGGGCAACACAGAGTAATCTTGTCTCAAAACACCGAAAACAAACAAACAAGCAAAGAGAACAACAAAAACACGCTAAGGAGGTAAAGGTGAAAAGGGCCTGGGGAAAAGTGTGGGGAAGAGAGATGTCTATGATCAAGGACCTGGGTGCATGGACAGGAATTGGCCTTGGCCAAGGAACTGGACTCACCCTCTTTGTGGTCATAGGAAAAAAATGGGTTTGCAGGCCCATTTATAAGTGCAGTGGAAAGAATTCATGGGAAAACAAGGCTAACTTTGTGGAGTTCGGAGGACTGTAATAAAGACGAAGTCATGAGAATATGCAGTTCTAAAGGGGTTCCTAGGCTAACTTGTGTGCACTGAGGATCAGGCTGGGGCTGGACAGGTCCGAAAAGGCCCAGACTAGGGTTACCAGATAAATCAAATAGAAGTACAGAATGCCCAGTTGCATTTGAACTTCTTGTAAAAAAAAGTAATCCTTTTAGTACAACGTTTGAGATATGTTTATACTAAAAAAATTTATCTGAAAGTTTTGTTGGAAATTCTATCTTGGTAGGTAGGGTAGGGGATTGTGTATGTGTGCAGGGGTAGGGGACAACGACAGTGTAATCCTTCCTGAGAACCAAGCCTGGAAAACAGGCAGCTGCACCAAGGCTATGATGTCCAGTTAGTACAAGTCTGGGGTCGCGGCTGACGCCCCTCCGCGCTCGACCACTTCTGCAGTTCCTGGTCTCAGAACTTTCAAATATCTCTGGCAACTCCCCCACTCATGGTCTCGCCCTGAGCAGCTATCGATAACTCTACGCTCGGCCCGGCTTCTATCGACTCGCTCCTACTCGCCTCGCCGTCCTGGGCCAAGGCAGAGTGCTGAGCGTGTGTAAGGTACGGAGTCCGCGGGACGAGGGCTGAGTACTAGTCGCTGGGTGGCTAGGACGGTGCGGTCGGGGTAATCAGACTGGTAGGACAGAGCCAGAGCAATCTGCAGTGCACAGGGGAGCTCGGGGGTCCTGCCGCACAGCTCCCCCACCCATCAGAGCCCAATGCCGGTCAGCTACGCATGCGCAGCAGCAGCGGTGCCCGGCTTCCCCAGTCGCCCTGCGCATGCGTTGCCTACCCTTGCGGCAGACGGCGCCCCTGTGATTGCCGTCTGTGTGTGACTGCCTCCTGCTGGCTGCAGGCGGGTTGGCGTCTCCTTCCGTGCTGATGAAGCGAAGGTACAGGCCCCAAGAAGCGGAGGAACTGAGTCGCCTATCATGTGACTGTCAGCGTGACTCTAAAGATTCATTTTTCTTATCTTTAAAGTGATACTTAGTGTAGTGTGCAGATTGTTTTCTCATACATGTATCTTTCCCTCTAGATGTTTTGACCTTTGGACTTTGCCTATCATCTAGCTCCTGGCCCCGTGCAGGCCTCATTTTCCCCAGCCATCAAACAATGAATACCACCCCAGGCACAGTGGGCAGTGACCCTGTCATCTTGGCAACTGCAGGCTATGACCACACTGTGCGCTTCTGGCAGGCACACAGTGGCATCTGCACTCGAACAGTGCAGCATCAGGACTCTGTATCCTTCACTTGGGAGCAGGCAGGGTGGTGGTGGCCAGGATTAGGTATGAATGACAAGTGCCTGGGGAAACTCAGGCCAAGTGGTGGAGGTCTTAATAGCCTGTGGCCCCAAGGCCTCCCTTTCCAGGGTTCCCTTCCCATCATCCTTAACATGCTCAGCAGGTGAATGCATTGGAGATCACACCAGACCGAAGCATGATTGCTGCTGCAGGTACCTGAGATTCTTGACCTAGCCCTTCCTTGACTGGTGGCAGGACTACCTGGCAGCCATGCTTCAATTTAGCCTGTGTCCCCAGGTTACCAACATATCCGCATGTATGATCTCAACTCCAATAACCCCAACCCCATCATCAGTTACGATGGAGTCAATAAGAACATCGCATCTGTGGGTTTTCATGAGGATGGCCGCTGGATGTACACAGGCGGGGAGGACTGCACAGCTCGCATCTGGGACCTCAGGTGTTGAGTGCTGGACTGGAGAGGGTGGCTGTCTGGGGAGAGGGCAGCCAGGGGGTTGTCTTTGGGCAGGTACCCCACGGACAAACTAATCAAGGGGGTGTTTGAGGGGAGAAGGAAAGCAGGATGGAACTCCATCAAAGCCAACCCTGCTTCAGGCTAGCGGCCAAACTTCCATTCCCTTTCTGCTGGCCTCACACTGCCATCTGTGGGGAAGACCCAAGCTTCACAACTCCTAAGGCAGAAGCAGCTCTTATTAGCAGAGAATGGGGGATTTTGGCGGGACACCAGTAGCATGCATTGGACACCATGTATAACTGTAACTCCCCACAGGTCACGCAACCTGCAGTGTCAGCGTATCTTCCAGGTGAATGCACCCATTAATTGCGTGTGTCTGCATCCCAACCAGGTGAGGAGCACTCATGGGGCCAGGTACCTGGGGGCTTTGGAGGGCAGAGACACTGCTGCATCTTACCCCCACTACATCCCAGGCAGAACTCATTGTGGGTGACCAGAGCGGTGCTATCCACATCTGGGACCTGAAGACAGACCACAATGAGCAGCTGATCCCTGAGCCTGAGGTTTCCATCACGTCTGCCCACATTGATCCTGATGCCAGCTACATGGCAGCAGTCAATAGTGCTGTGAGTACCGGGATTGGGTACAGGGCCATCTCAGCACTAGCCCCTCATCTTCTGCAGATGACTTGATTCCTTGGTCATCCCTCAGGCCTCTCTAAGTTTTCTACACAGCTCCCAAAGTCAGGCATCTGCTGTCTGCCATAGCCCACCCATCAAACTAGGCACCTCAACCATTATTTCCCTTTCTTTCACATTCCAGTCCATGACTTTGATCTTCCCTGATACTGACAAACTTCTGTGGCCTTCCTGGGATGCCTGATCTGTTCTCCTTCAACTGTAGAAGTATCCTTTAGCCTTACTGACAGGCTGCACTGTTCTGAGACCTTAAGATGCTCTGGCTCCTTCTCATGGACTGTAGGATGCTTCAGTTTGGTCCTTGTTTTCATCTCTAGTGTCATTTTCTCCTTTTAAATCCAGAACATCACTTCTTCCACATGCTTACATTTCCTCCTCCCAGCCTTGGGTTGTTACATCTTCTGTCTGGGTGCCCTCCTTACTGCCTCCCTCCTGCACATCTCTGCTGGCCAGCAGCAGCCTCTAAGGGAGCTGTGTTTGAGTCCTTGACCAGTGTGGCCTCTTGCTTTTGACTGGCTGGGCATGGTTCCTTGTTGGGACCAAGCTTCCTGTAGACATGGCCCAAGATGCCAGCCTTCCTACCCTGGCCCAGGTGTCCATGGATCCAAGTCCATTTCTGAGGGTCTGGGTTTTGAATGACTGCCCTTCTGTCCTATAGGGAAACTGCTATGTCTGGAACCTGACCGGGGGCATTGGTGATGAGGTGACTCAGCTCATTCCCAAGACCAAGATCCCAGCCCACACACGCTATGCCCTGCAATGCCGCTTCAGCCCTGACTCCACGTGAGTGTTAGGGCTCTGGGGAAAGAGGGCATCTGCAGGGGCTGGGGTCACTACTTGGTGTGTGGTCAATGGATACAGGGTAGTAGTAGCCGCTGAGATACCCAATGTCCAACCCCAGGCTCCTTGCCACCTGTTCAGCTGACCAGACATGTAAAATTTGGAGGACATCCAACTTCTCCCTGATGACAGAGCTCAGCATCAAGAGTAGTAACCCTGGAGAATCATCCCGTGGCTGGATGTGGGGATGTGCCTTCTCAGGGGACTCCCAGTACATAGTCACAGGTGAGCCCTGTCCTCTGTCTCCCCCACATTGCCTCGGCCTCTGGAGAGGCCACTCAAAGTTGCCACTCTCTTCTGCCTGCTCCCCCCTTGCAGCCTCCTCTGACAACCTGGCCCGGCTCTGGTGTGTCGAGACTGGAGAGATCAAGAGAGAGTATGGTGGCCATCAGAAAGCTGTTGTCTGCTTGGCCTTCAATGACAGTGTGCTGGGTTAGCCTCTACCCCTTGAGGCTGCACTGGGAAGTCAGGACTGCCTGGTATAGTGGCTCTAAGTGGATGAGACTCTCAGGTCAGCCTCTGCATGTCAGGCCAGCTGGAGCTGACCAGACTACCCTGGCCCTACCTGGCCAACCTAGACTTGTTGGCCACTCTACCCTGGGACTCTCTCCATGCTCAGTCTGTTGTCAGAAGGTCACTAAGCCAGGCTACATGTGCCTGTACAGGGAGTCTTTGCTCCCTTTAGGAGGCTAGACCCACAGGGATTGGAACTGTTGAGATTTGAGGTTGGTGCTTATTTCCCAGGCATGTTACCCCCACCTTGCTCCTCTCTACCCCTGTACAGGTCCTGAGGCCCCCAGAAATTACCACTATGGCCAGGTAATCTGGGTTTATTTGTCCCTACTGTCAGCTTCCGTTCATTGGTGGTGGTGACCTGACCAGCTGGCTGACCTGTGGGGACAGGATCAGCCTGTGGAACCAAAAGCCGGGAGGGCTTGGTAGGGTGCTTAGTCTGGAAGGTAATAAAAGCAGACAGACACACAGATGTTGCTTGGGAAGCAGATGTCAATGCAGAGGTAGATCAGCCGCTGTCTCTGGGGCCCTGGAGAGAAGGGAACTCATGAGTCCCAAGGGCTCCGACCCAGTACTGTCCTGCAGGAGCCATAGGCCTGTTCACTCAACCCTTCCCCAACTCACCCTCTGCTCGTCGGGCCCAGTAGATGGGAGTGTCCACGCAAAGGTTTTGCACCGAAGCTCCCACTTGGGCAGGGTCCACAGTATGGCCCCCCAAAACTGCCAGCAGCTCCTGCGCATAGTGGGTCTCTTTGCCAGGTACATGGGACTCCTGGGCCTGCAGAAAGACTCTAGTGGGCCATCATATAATACTTTCTTGATCCTGGCTGGGTAGGGCATTCGTGTTCCACCCCAGCCTGATAGCTCTTCCACCTGCTCTTGTCAACAGCCTTAGTCAGGGGAAGATAGAGCTTTCTGTTCCCCTGAAACCAGAGCCTTGGCTGGCCCAGCCAGGCTGCACAGAGGACCTTTTGTTTGTCCCCTGGCCTTGGGGAGGGGATTTGGAGGGGGTGGCAAGCCAAGTACTACTGCTCACCCTGGCTGAAGTGTTCACCAGCAGCCTTAGGGTCTCCCGATCTTGGGCTTCCATCAGACGGAGGAAGCAGGCCTGGTGCTCTGCAGGGCGGTAACAGATGTAGCCCTGGGGAGGTAGACAGGTAAGTCAAGGCCACCCCATACCTCCACTCTACCCCCCTCCCAAGCTTACTCACACTTTGCCCATCGAACAGTACAGCCCAGCTGTGGTTGCTCTGAAGCGGAGTCACCACGATAGTTGCCATGTTCTGGGCCACATCCACTAGAGTGGTTTGGTTGGGCCAGGGTACCCTGGAGCTTGAGGTCTTTTGGAGCATCTGCAGCAAAGGCTAAGTGGTATTTGGAATTCAGCCCTAACATCTGTATTTCCACATTATCTGAGCAGGCCTTTGTTCCTGCTGCTCCTCTGGCTATCTGCTCAAGGCCAGTGTTTAAGCCTGGCCCTATGGGAGGTACTAGCCTTCCTGCTCCCTTCCCACTCTGTATACCTGTGTTTGAGGAGTGGCTCACCTTGGGAGGGCTGTACATGAAGCCAAGAAGCCCTCCAGCCATGGCCCCTGCAGTGACCAGTGTCAGCAACAGCAGCAGGCCTGCTGCTCTCCAACCCCAATGGCAGGGTTTGGTCTTCACCTGGGAGCATATTACTGTCAGTGCCGTTTCTGGGTTAGAGACCAGGGAGCGACTTGCTCAGGGAAGGGGATGATAGTAGGTGGTGACACCTTTGTCTCCTATGGTGTTCCTGTGTCCTTGTCGGGGGTGGGGTGGGGGGTGGCAGAGACACTCACCTCAACAGGCCTGGACCTGAGGCTCTCAGTGTGGATGTGCCCTTGCTCCATGCTGCAGCCCCTGCTGACAATGCACTGATTGTCTACAGCCCCTTGGAGGAGTCAGCCAGGGAAACCTCAGGATGCCTTTGATGAGTCAAACTGTACCCTCCCCTCCCAATCCCACCGCTTCCTTCCCAGCCAGTATCTGATATCCCCGGTAAGAGCCAGGACAGCCCTCTCCCCTACTGATTGCTGGTTATCAGGCATGTCTCTGGACACTTGGCCTATGCAGATCATGGTTCTGGGAGCGAGTGAAAGCAGGACCTTGGTAGGAAGTCAGAACTGGCTAGATCTTGGCCAGGACGATTTTGTCTGGTTTGGCATTTATTTTCTTTGAATCCGTTACCTCTGTACTCCTGAGCTAGACACAGACCATCAATAAATGTTCAATGAACCATCTGTATGAGGCTAATTGCTTTCTTTCTTTACCTGTAAACTCCCAAGCCTCTTTCCAGACCCCATTAACACCAGATGGGGTTGTGGATATTCCCATGTGCACCCAGTGGGCTCCAGGCTGCACTGGACAAACAGCTTGCTGTACATCAAGGATGCTAAGCCAGCCTGTTCCTAGCATGTTTTTTTCTAACCAAGCTGATTGCTCTGGTCCCTGATCTGTCTGGCTACATGATAGCTCAGCTGTACACATATCCACATATTTTACCCAGTAGCTTTATTCTGTTCTGGTTTTATGCTACACACTTCCTGTTTCTTCAGGACCTGTTTGTTCCTCAGAAGAAGTGTGGGGCTGCAGTGGTCATGTCCACTGTGTTAAGATTTTGGAACTGGGATACTGGCCTGCCTTATGTCTCCTGCCTTGCCCCCATCCATAGCTAGACAGGTGTTACTCAAAGTAGATAAAGGCAAACCTTATCAGTATGGGTTTGAGAGTTTAATGTGCATTTGAGTTCACAGTGAAATAAGGTGGAAATGTAACACACATAGGTTCTCAGGCTAGTGCCCAGTAGAAGAGGGGCATCCCTTGCTGCTGCACCTACCAGTGCTCCTGTGTAGGTGATAAAGCCACAACAGAAGTTATTACCCTACCCAGACTCACAGAGCCACCCTCACAGAGGATCAGCACCAATGTTAAAGGCACTGCTGTCTTCATGTTGAATTATGGCATTATTCCACTCCCAGCAACCCCTGACCTGGGAACAGCTTCAGGCATGGGATACATTTTATTGCTTTGAGAACTTGGTGAACAGGTGAAGTGCTGTGATCATGAGTAGCCACAGGCAAGGAGCCAGGAAGGAAGGAGCCAGCCAAAAGGAACAGCTTCCTGGGTTTGCCCCATGAATGCTGCCCAGTCTGCTCAGCAGACTGCTAAAGGTCAGAGACTTGCAGAGTAGAGCAAAAGGCCAGAGATGCTGAGAAGCCAACTGGTTGGTAGAGTGGGCCTTCTGGCTGGCCATCAACAAGGAAATCCAGGATGGATATAGATGGCTTCGTGGAGCACCAACATATAACCCAGCCACAACCCAAAGGACATAGGCAAGGGAGGTTGTTAGAGACAACTATTCTCAGGACTACTCTTTCCTTCCGTACCAGAGGGCACTCTGGGAAACAAGGCAATCCTTGGGCTGCACATTGGCTATGCTGCTGATTGTGCCTTAAGGTTTTTTTTACCCTTGAGACAGCACAGCTATAAATCCATACACTAAAGATGCAATTCCATACCTAACAATGTTGTTGAGTAGTTTAGGAATTTTTTTTTAAATAAACATTGTTCTAAGGTCCCTGTACAGCAATATGGAGTTAAATGTAGGCATCCATACCCGCTCAGCAGAGCACACTCAGTGAGACATTTGGGTTTAAATTCACACATGAGAGCCCAAGTTTAGCTAGGCTGTTACTGTGCATGAGACTGCAATCCTGGGCATCAGAACAGACAATTGTGACATCAAAGTGGCTTTCAAGGAAGCCAAGATGAGTGGAAGCTGTCAAGGGCAGCATACTAAACCCCAACAACAGTAATCCCTCCTGGGAGCAGCTTCCTCCACTGGGAACACACAAGCAGGCTCCTCTGTTGTATGGTCACAATGGAGGACACCCACCCCAGTTTCTGATCTACACAAGTGTCTCATAAGAGCCCTTCCTTTCCTCTCTGCCCATCTGAGGGTCTGATCCCTGAATACATTTTTCAGTAAAATGCATGACGCACACCCCTTGACCTACTTCAGACTCATCAACAGGGCCTAAGGTTACCTGAATCCTGGGCAGCTGCTACGCCCACGTTTAAAAGTGCATCTTAAAATATAACCATCTGTAAACAACACCCCCAACATTTGCCTACAAGGTTAACGTCTTCCTCTGCTCAGTTCTAATTAACCTGCAGCCACCTAACTGAGCCATTTCTAAACCCCACCTATTAATTTAGGTAACTGATTTTAATTTGTTTTTTTATTCCAGAGATTAAAGACACTAGATCTTTAACCTTGAAGGGCAGGCAAGAGGTCGGCTATGCTGTCAACATAAAAGTCAGGGACCATTTTCTTCTTGTTCATGCAGTCACTTTCCTGATTAATCTTCACATCTTCAAGCGTGGAGACTCCGGTGAGGGTCAGGATAGTCTTCAGGCTACAGGTGGCGCCCAGGAGGATGTCTGTGTCCAGGCGGTCTCCCACCATGACGGTGCGCTCTGGGATGATCCCATACTCCTGGGACACGCAGTCGAAGATGAAGCGGCTAGGCTTCCCGATGATGTCCGCCTGGCGCTGGGCGGCCATCTCCACGGCTCGCACCAGACAGCCGGTACCTGCAGGGCGAGGGAGGGAAGGGGACGCTGGGGGTCAGAGGACACGGAAGGGCTGGACCCACCCTCCAACCTCCAGCACCTAGGCGCACGGACCCGCAATGAAACGGCCGTTCTCCAGCGGGAGCCGGTTGTCCATGTTGGTGCCCACGAGCAGACAGTCGGGCTGCTGCAGGTACCGCACGGCCTTAGTGAGTTTCATGTAGCTGAAGTGTGGGTCGAAGCCCACCACTACCGCGCGCACGTCGGGATCGAGCGGCACGGCCAGCCAGTCGCTTGGGCTTTCGCCGTGCAACGCCTCCGGGCCCACACCCACGCTGGAGACACCAACGGCCTCCAGCTCGGCCGCTAAGGCCGGGCTGCCCAGCACGTAGGCCTTGGGGTCCGGCACGCCGGCCAGGCGCTGACGAAGATAGAGCGCGCTGCAGTAGGCCGTGCCGAAGACCTCGAGGCCCGCGTCGGGCCCCGCCGGGCCGCCGAAACCCAAACGCCTTAGCTTCTCGGCGTAGGCCGTGCGAGTCTTGCTGCTGTTGTTGGTGATGAAGCCCAA
>LOJH01034440.1:0-16030 GCA_001685095.1 Ellobius talpinus
GACCCCGTGAGTATGTGATTTGTGCAAACAGACAAGCTCACAGAACAGAATTTCAGCCCAAGCAAGCTCTCTAATGAGAACTTTCTGTCCATCTCATACTTGTTCCATGAAGTCAGTCCCACATGATGCCAGGGCTCAGGTAATGTTAAACCTAGCTTTGCATCAGGGACCTGTATTGCTTGACAGGGAGCTCTACTCCAGGAACATGGGTGCCTATTCTCCCAGTTAATGTGCCTAGCCCTTTGATGAGTGGGTCCTACCAGGCTAGCCAGGCTCCTGACAGTGCAAGCAACTCAGAAGCCAAGAAGCTGGAGAGATTATTATAATATTGGGTTGGACAGGGATCAGGCTTTAAATCCCTAGGTATTCAAAGGCAATTCCAACCAAATCCTACTCCAATAAACTTAAACCAGGATCTCCTAACCTCCGTACATGAGATAGTTGGGACTGGGCTATTCTATGTTATCAAGAAGGTGCTATGTTTGAAAGCTAAGCGGTCTCTGTGCCTGCTGCCCACTACACGTAAGTGGCACTTATAGTTATGATAAGGAAGTGCCTCCGAATATCACCAGAGGCAGAATCACCGCTTGCTGAGAAGCCATATTTTGAACCAGTGCTTTTCAACATTCCTGAGCTGCAATACAGCTCCTTGTGTTGTGGTGATCTCCAATCACAAAATTATTTTCATTGCTACTTCATAACTGAAATTTGCTACTATTATGAATCACAGTGTAAATATCTGTGTTTTCTAATGCCGACGGTCTCAGGTAACCCTTGTGAAAGGGTCATTTGACCCCAAAGGGGACTCAATGGACAGGTTGAAAAACTACTGGTCTATGTCTTAAAATTGCGATTGATTTATTAAGGTTGTGAGGCCTCTAAAAATCAGCTAAGGTCTTCAGTATTTTGAACCTGAGATTCCAAGGGTATTTATTCATGATATGAGGATTCTAAAATCTTTGATGCTCTCAAGCCAAGGTTGTGGCAGACTAGAATCTGTCACCCCAAAATTAGAATCATGGAGTTGAGAAGAAGCAGATACAACATGGATCTCTCCTCTTCTGTTTACATAAAAGCAGGACTTCAATTAATACAGAGAAGAGGTCTCTTTCTCTCATTGCCTCCACCAGGAAAAACAAAGTTAATCACCAAAGTCTCTCATGTGCCTGGAGGTGATTTCTTCTACCAGAGGAATTTATGTGAGTAGCCTCTGCTAACTAGCATTTCTTTACCTTTCCCAGGTTTCCTGCTAGTAAACATATAAGCAATCCTTTTGCCTTTGTCTTTTTTGCTTCCTTAAAACATGTACTGCTTTTGTTGAAAATGTGGTAAAAACTCCAAGTCAAAATCTGACTCCATACCTCAACCTTGACGTTGACCACAGATCTTTAATGAGTTTACAGAGCTTACCCTTTAAAAAATAGCCAGGCTCACTAGATCAGTCATGTAGTCCCAGTTCCTGGAGAAGCTGAGGTGGTAGAATCCCTAATTCAAGACCTGTCTGGGTTAAGATGAGTTCAAGATCCCATCTGTGCTATATAAATACTCAAGCACGGTTAATGTTAACAAATTTCAGGTTCTTATTCTCTTGTTAATCTGGATTTTGTAACCTGTGAGTCTGTGGCAGCAGTTCTCAACCAGCAGCCACAACCATCCACAGCTTCAGTTCCAGGGGATCTGATGTCCTCTCTCCACTTCCACAGGCACCATGGATGCATTTGCTACCAGGCATACATATGAGCAAAACACTCATTTTTTAGAATTTGAATTCTTTTAAATCTTTGAGGGTCTATGTTCTAGTTATGATATAAAGGCAATTCATGTGTGTGTTTCTGGGTGTAAGACTAACCAATCTTTTGGGATCTATTTTAATGTTTATATGACATGGATTATTTTTAAGCTTTTTTTAAAAAATGTATATTAGTGTTTTGCCTGCATGTGTACCTGTGCACTACATGCATTCCTGGTGCCACAGAGGCCAGAAGAGAGTGTCAGATCCCCTGGAACTGGAGTCACAGATGGTTTTTAAGTTGATTTGTAGATACTGAAATCAAACCCTGGGCCTCCATAAGAGCAACCATTTCTCTTAACCACTGAGCTGTTTCCCTGGTCTACATAGGTCAATTTTACAAAGAGTAATTTTTCTGAACTCACCGAAGGTCTGTGGTTCAAGGTTATAGCTGAAACATTTCGGATCTGTATTCAGGATGTATGGTCTCTGAAGTCTTTCTGGTTTTGCATCACAAGATTTGGTTCAGGTATCTGTAAAGCCCGTGCTCTGGGTGTGAATTTCACGTTTGTCAATGAAGCCATACATCAAATCACCAGTATTCACAGGCGTATGTATGTTCAAGTTGGGATGCTTTTTAAATACCCTATTTTTATTCTTTGAGAATTTCACACATGCATACAATATATTTTGATTTTATCTACCCTACTCCCCTCCAACTCTTCCTTGGTCTCAATCACCACCCCCTAAAACCTCATGGGGTTTTTCCTTTAAATAACCCACTAAGTCCAATTAGCACTACATGTATGTGCATGAGTGTAAAGCCAACCATCCTCTGGAACATGGGCAAGCTACCAGGGTACACACCACGGAGAGAATTGACTCTCCATTCCCCGGCAGCCATCAACTGCCAGTAGCTCCTTGTTAAGGGGAGGCCTCGTGGTCCTCTGCCCCATCCCTGCTGAAATGCTGACTGGCCTGAATTTTCTCCAGTCCTTGTGCAGCTACAGCTGAGGTGAGTCCGCAAGTGATGTCTAGAAGACCCTGTTCCACAGAAGTCTTCCAAAACCTCAGACAGAATCCTGCCTCCCTTTCACATGTACAGCAGAGCATTGCGCAATGAGCCTTGAAACTCCAGTTGGAAGTTTCTCTAGGAACCATTGTCTCCTGCACAAAGAAACTTGTTTCGTGAGGACGAAGAGCCTGAAACACACTCTTATAGTATGTGTTCCAAAGTTGGAATCTAACATGTTTAGGGTCTCTTTTAAAGCTTAGAGGTTCTTTGACTTCTTCGAGGGTTTGTTTCCTAAGTATGCTTCTGAGTTTATTTTTGCTATCATATATTAATAATGCATATTAATGGAGTTAAGCGGAGTATTTCCATGCATTCATGTAGCAGTCTCTGAAAATATCCATGCATTCTTTTGCTATATCTCCCTACCTTTCCCAATTTATAGTAGCAATTATTCTTTTAGGTGTAAAATTTTTATTTTTCACACAAAAGAAAATATGGTACCCATCTTTTTGTGTCTCGCTTACATCACTTGCAATGATGCCTCCTCAAGTCCCATTAATTCTGCTTCAAGTAGCAGCTAAGTAGATGGATTTCTTTTGTGTGGTGCTGGGGACCAAACCCAGGGCCTTGCATATACTAGACCAGCACTCTATTACTGACCTATATATCCCAACATCATTCTTTTTTTATAGCTTTAATAACATTCCATTGTGTATATGTGCCACATTTTACATATTTGTTTATCTGTTGATGGGTATGAAGGCTGATTCCGTGTCTCAACTATCATGAAGAGGGTCACAGGAAACACAGCTCTGCTACTATCTCTTTGGTATGCTGTTTTCATTTCCTTTTAATGTATGCTCAGGAGTAGGGTTTCTGGATCCCATGGTAGTTCTATTTTTACCATTTGAGGAGTCTACTGTTTGTCGCAATGACTGTGCTAATTCACATTTGCACCAGTGGTATATGAAAGGTCCTTTCTTCCCACATCCTCATCATTGTTCATTTTCTAAAAATAATAGCTATCATGACATGGAATTTCACTGTAGCTTTTATTCGCCTTTCCCTGATAGTTCTTGATACTGAACAACTACTGTGCAGTCTTTGCCAAGGTTGTATTATTTCTTTTGAGAAATGTCTACTCAGATCATTTACCTACTTAATTGGATACTTGGGGCTTTGTTGTTAAATTTTTGTTCTTTGTGTTTTCTGGGTATTAGCACCGCATCAGATACATAATGAACAAATCCTTTGTCCTAGGTTGTTTCTTCACATTGTTGATTATTTCCTTTGTTAGGCAGAAGCTTTGTAGTTTGGGTAAACCCATTTGGCAATTTTTATTTTTAAAAAAAAGCATGCCCTGTCTTGGGGGTGTTTCTGTTATATTTTATTCCGGAGTTTCACAGCTTTCACGTTTTTGATCCATTTTGAATTGATTTGGGGGCAGGGTGAGATAGGGGTCAAGGTTTGGTTTTCTACGTGTGTCTATTCCATTTTCCTATCATTTGTTAAAGATGCTTTCTTTTTTGTGATGTCTATATTTTGAAACTTTTGTTTTTATTCATTTGGATTTTTGTTTTGTTTTATCATTTTGTTTATATTTTGTGTGCTGGGGTGGAATACAGGGCCTTGTGTATATCATTCCATTGATCTAGAGTTTTATTTCTGCTTTTCTTTCTTTGATCACGGAACAAGCTTTCATGTAGCCCAGGTTAGCCTCAGACTTGCTATGTAGTCAAGGATGATAGCCTTGAATTCCTCACCCTCTTGCCTCTACCTGCCAAGTGCTGGCATTACAGGCCACAGCTTGTTTTTTGTTTCCTTATTTTTGCCAGTAGCAGATATTCATTGTACAAGGTCCTGAGTTTTATGAAGACAATTTCATGCAAGTATGTGTGATACACTTTCAGCATACTCTTCCCATGGGCCCTTCCTCTCTATCTCCTGTTACTCTCCTTTCTTCCCAGAAAGTTTCAATTCTACTTACATGTTTTGGTGTCTGTTTGGAAACTCAAGCAGCTGTAGACACAGGAGTTCATTTAAGGGATCCGTATCCTTGTTAAGTTTATGTCTAGATTTTTTAAGATTATTGTGAATGAATTGCTCACATAATTTATTGCCCCCCAAAAAATTGTTACTGGCAATATAGAAAGGCTAATGATTTTTTACGTATTTCCACTTAACTGAATTTGCTTACCAGCTCTAATAGTGTTTGGATCGTATCTTTAGGGTTTGCCATGTGCAGATCATCATCTGCAAGTAAAAATAATTTGATTTCCTCTAATCTTGTCTGTATGCCTTCTGTTTCTTCACTTGTTTAACTGATCTTGTTATAACTTCTGGTGAATGAAGTCAACGAGACCAGACACATTTATGTTGTTCTTGATCTCAAAAGCAATACTTCGCATTTTCCCGATTCAATATATGGTTCACAATTTTTCAGGGCTATCATGCAGGATGCCATTTTTTTGAGACAGGGTTTCTCTGTGTAACAGTCCTAGCTGTCCTGGTACTAGCTCTGTAGACCAGGCTGGTCTTGATCTCACAGACATCCGCCTGCCTCTGTTTCCCAAGTGATGAAATTAAAGGTGTGCGCCACCACCACCGGGCTAGGATGCTAAATTTTATTGAAAGTTTTTTCTGAATCTATTGAGACGATCATATAAATTTAATCCTGCTTTCTGTTGACTTAATGTATTAGGTTTTATTGATTTGGCTATGTCAATGTCGCATCACAGGACCAAAGCCAACTTGATCATAGAGTATGATCTATCTTGATATCTTAATTAAATTTGATTTGTTAGTAGTTTATTGAGGAATTTTGTGTCCTATTTATAAGAGATACTGGTCTATAGCTCCCTTTTTGTCGTTGTATCCTTACCTGGTTTTGAAAACAGGTTAATGCTGATCTCAGAACAAGTTCAGAAAGGCTCCTTTCCTTTCAGTTTTATGGAATGCATTAAGAAAAAGTAAAGTTCTTTAAAAGTTAGATAAACTTCTGCAGTGAAACTACCTTCTGTACTTTTCTTTGTTGGAAGACTTTGTATTTCTGATTCAACCTTAATTATATGGTATGTCCATGTTTTGTGATTTAATGGTTAATTTTGGTAGGTCATATGTGTCTAGACATTTCTCTCTCTGTTTCTTCCAGGAAAACCAGCTTGTTAGACTATAGTTTTTCAATATAAATCCTACTGATCCATTGAATTTCTGTGCTATCCTTTGTAATAACTCCTTTTCTTCATCGGCAATTTTATTTGTTTTGATTTTGTGTTTTAATTCTCTGTTAGTCTGGCTAAAAGCCCATCTCAAAAGTAAATGAACAAAGCAGCAAATGTAAAACAGTGTGTCCCTGGATTCTGTTAGCGACTCTGTGGCTGTAAAAGCAAATACATAAGTTAAAATACATGTTAGGGCTGGAAAAGCCAGGTCAGCAACACTAGGGATGAGAACCAGAAACAAAAGGACTGTAGCTGGGTACACGGTAGCCAGATGGGCAGCTAGGAGAAAGGGCAGGGCTCTGGGGAAACAGCAAAGCTGATTTTGACAGTCTCCAGCTGCCCAAACACAGAAACTGCTGACCTTTCCGATATTCGTTCATCTAATTGCAACAGAATAAATTGTAAGAAGAGTTTCTAAGAAAGCATCCACTCATTACATTCCTG
The DNA here is from genome assembly GCA_001685095.1 of Ellobius talpinus. Lineage (NCBI taxonomy): Eukaryota > Metazoa > Chordata > Mammalia > Rodentia > Cricetidae > Ellobius > Ellobius talpinus. Next base: position 6,410 of record LOJH01034440.1, read on the forward strand.
CTCTTAAAGGTCTCTAAAGGTGAGGGACCACTAAGTTAATATGTGACCTACAGGATGTGCTTATGACGTGGTCTACGTGCTAAGAGTCACTGGAGCACTAGATCGGAGAGTAGGGCTGATTAATGAGTGACTACATTTCAGGCTGCCTCAGACCCAGGCAGCAGGAAGCCCAGCTTGTCTTTCTACCATGCTCCTTCTGGCAGAAAAATTGGTGCCTAGGCTTGTCTACAGAGTTCTCTGCTTAGGTCCTGAAAGACCCTGATGCTCTAACATGCACTTCATAAATATTCATACGAACTTCTTTAAAATCCACATTACAAAGCCCACTATGCCAGTCCCACCTTAGGAAAGCGCATGCCATTCTCCCTTCAGAGCATCTGCTTTACTTAGCATTGTTTCCCTTGCTTTGCTAAGTAAACATCTGCTCAAACTTTCCTCGGCTCCTGAGTGAATTCATTTCTCAAGAACCGAGAGACCCCAGCAAACATCTGCAACAGCTCTAGCAAATAACTGAACCTAAAAAAGAGGTCACAGGAATGCCCGATTTCAGGTGGACTAGTCAGAGATACCAGAGGCCGGGATGTGCAATTGGCATCTGAAGTTAAGGGCAGTTAAGCGAGTGGAGCCCTTCACCCATGAGAGCCTCCTAACAGACAGCATTACCTGACAGAAGACTGATGTGTGCAGAGAATCCCCACATAGGGGAAAGAGTACTGATACAAATAAAGCATAATGAAAACGCCAAAATGCAACCCATTATTTTGTATGCTAACACACACACAAAAAAAACGAATTAAAAGAAAAACCCTAGACACCTGGTATCAGAAATTAAGTAGTGAGTATAGAGTCCAATAGGAGAAAAGGCTTATTTTTCCTAAAGGTTTATTATCCTAATTCAATGTTATTTGGCGGTTTATAAATAGAATGCAAAATCTTTAATAATTTTAGGGCTACTATTCCAACTTTACAATCAAATGTGTTTGTTGGTCTCTGGAAAGGGAGCAAGAGTTCCCTGAGTGTGTGTTCTGGGGTATAAGTGTGACTCATTTGGGGATCTGTATTCAAAATGCTCTGTCTTTAATCTTTTGGTGGTCTTTATTCATAGGCTTCAGTTCAAGTTGTCCATTGCTCTGTGTTTAGATTGTAAAGTCTTGGAATTCTGAGAGTCTATGACAATAAATGCTGGGGTTGTTGGGTTTTTGAGGTTTTTTTTAAAACTCTTGCACCCCTTTAATCCCAGCACTTGGGAGGGAGAGGCAGGTGGATTTCTGGGAGTTCAAGGCCAGCATGGTCTACAAATCAAATTCTGGGACAAGCTCCGAAGCTACACAGAGAAACCCTGTCTTGAAAAACCCCCATTGAGGATGGGTCTTCCTTCTTCAGCTAAACCTTTCAGGAAAGCCCCTCACAGATACACACAGAGATGTTTTCCTGTTGATCCTAAACTCAGACAGCTTGGCCATATTCACGACCATACAAAGCTTTTGGCATCCTCATTTTAAAGTCTGAGTATGAGGCATAGGAATTCTGTGTGCAGGGTTTGAGATTTCTGGATTTCGTGAGGCTTTGCTATAAAGTCTGAGTTTGGGGTATTTGGAAATTTCTTTACTGGTTTTGATATCTGTCAGTGGTAGAATGTCCTGGTTCCAGTTTCTGCATGCTCTGTTGAGAAGTGTGGGTTCTATCTGTGAGCAACAGAATTCTTTCAGGGTCTCTGTCCCATGGTAAGAGTCCAAGGTGTCCAGGTCCATACCTCAAATCTGAACTCTTCTTACGTTTTCTTCCCATTTTCTCATGTTTCTCTCCTCAGGGTATGTTTGTGAATCCGTGGTATTTGGGGCGTTACATGCAAGGTATAAAACTTCTGGCCTCTCTCAGATCCCATGTTCAGAGTGAGAACTGTGTGAACGTACTAAGCACTGAAGTACATTGGAGGCTGTGTTTAGAGCATCAGATCTCTGATACAGTTCAAATTGTTTTTAAAAGTTTATTTTTATGTGCATTGGTGTTTTGTCATGGGTGGCAGGTGCCCTGGAAGTGGAGTTACAGACAGTTGTGAGCTGCCATGTGGGTGCTGGGGATTGAACCCTGGTCCTCTGGAAGAGCAGTCAGTGCTCTTAACCGCTGAGCCATCTCTCCAGCTTCCCTCAAATTATTTTTTATAATAATGAATATGAGTGGCTGGATTTCACAGTAGGTAGAGAGCACCTACTGCTCTTCTGGAGGACCCAGATTTGATTCCCAGCATCCCACATGGCAACTCACAAACATCTATAACTCCAGTTCCAGGGGATCCAATGCCTTCTTCTGGCCTCCACAGGCACGGTACATGAGCATAGTATACAGCTAGACATGCAGGCAAAATATCCATACACATAAAATAAAAATAAAGAATTTTTTAAAAGAATGAATCTGAGGTATTTGTTGTATGTGTTTGTAGTGTGAAATTTTGGGGGATTCCTGTTCCTAAGTGAGGTTTAGGTATTTTGATCAGTATTCAAGATGTAATATTCACAAACCTTTCAGGTATGTGTTTTAATATTTAAATATGTGGCATATGAAGTTGTGAGCAGAGCTGACGTCACTTGAGTTGTTGAAGGCTTGTGATCACAGTTTGAGTCTGAATTACTTATGAGCTGTGCCTCAATTCCTTGAGAATTTTCCGTATCCTGTGTCACAGTGTTTGAGTCTAAGGCATTTGCAAGTTCACTCTATGGGTCTGAACTATATAAACACTTAGGACTGAGCCCAAAACCCTAAGTGAAGTATTTGAAAATGTGTGTACATGCTGAGTGACCAGAAATCTCTCTTTCCAAGTTGGGATCTGGTAATGTTGAGCCAATAATCAAAACACATGACCTTGAGGGTACATGTCTAGAATTTTCTTTGGGCATTTTTTGATATCTGCATTTAGAATGTGATTTCACTAAAACCTTGGGATGTCCATGTTCTAAGATTTGAACTTGTCACATTTGAGAATTTACTTAGAGTATGAGGTCTCTGAATTCTTTGGACAGGTGTGCTCCAGCATTTGAATGGGGTGTATTTGTGGCTCTGTGTTGTAGGAGTGAGATAAGTGTGCTTACTTAAGTCTCTTCTCTAAGTCTGGAAACTGAAGAGGTTTGTGGTCAGAATGAGGGATCTCTAAGATTTTTTAGCATGTTTGTGGGACCTGTGATCAAGATAAGATGTTTGCTCTAAGCTTTGAGTCTGACATGTATGTGCAGGTGGGGGAGGATTCAAGGTTTGAGATCACACAATACATTGATGATTTATTATAATATTATTCACAATAGCTAAGATATTGAATAAGACTAGATGTCCATCAGCAGATGAATGTGTAAAAAAATATTCTGTTTTATTAACACATACCAAATGAAGTTATGGCATTCACAGTGAAATGGGTAGAATTGGAGACCATTCACAAAATGAATCAGATTCAGAAAGACAAATATTGCACATTTTCTTTCACATGTGGAATCTAGGTTTTTAAAAATATATATGACATGAAACTAGAAGACATACTGGGTAAAGAATGTATACTAAAATATTAGGGAAAGTGAAGCAAGAGATGGTAATTGGGGGCAAAGACAAATACTATGTTCTCTATCATGTGTGAAATCTGGAATATATATATTCATATATATTGATGACATGAAAGCAGAAGTATTAGGTAGAAGAAGAGAACATTGGGGATAAATATGAATAAAATATAATGATATACGTATGTGTAATGTAATAAAACACATTTTGTCTGTTGGCTGAAGAAAATCCTTTAAAAGAAACACATCAATGACCTGTGTTACAAGGCAAGAGTTTGAGGTAGTCAGAGGCCAGTACTTGGTGTGTCAGGACTCTGCAATCATTAAGCATATGTATTTCAACATTTTAATCCAATGGGTTCCAGGTACACCATTCAAAGTATCGGGTATATGAAAAACTGGAAGTTATGAGGCCCATATTTTCAGCGAGAGGTAGTGGGACGGTATGTGTTCTGGTTGGTGTTTTAGTTGCTGTGACCCTTCTGGGTTTTTAAACTGTGTGTGTTCTGAGGATAGAGGCAGGGGTATACCCCAGAGGGAGATCTTCAAGGTCTTAGATGAGTCCCTTTTGCAAGAGCTCAGTATTTTCGGAATTGTGTTCAATATTTGAAACCTCTAAAATCTCATAGATCCTGTGCTCCAAATTTTCAGTTGGAGTTAGTAAGTTTTCATTGTACAAGTCATGATATACATGTATTTATATATTGTCTACTACCCAAGGGATAAGACTGAGATTATGTGGTTTCTGGGTTCAGCCTATTACTTCTCTGGCATTTAGGAATTCTGTGCCCCAAGGTAGAGTGTGAAGTATTTAGTGTTCATAGTCAGAGGATGATATATGCAAGTATTACACATTTAGGATTCTGAATTCAGAATATAAAATCCTTTGACTAATTAAGAAGCTTCTACCAGTGTGTTAATCAGGGGTGTTTAAGGGCCTGTGTTTATAGCATATGCTCTATGAACACAAAAAGGGTTACTTAAAAGATTTTTTAGTCAGAGGTATTTGAAATCAGCGTTGAAGGCAGGAAATCTCTGAATTCTGTTGGGGTTTTTGTCAGGAGTTTACTTATGAGTCATGTGGTTCTTGATCTAGAGTCTGAGGTCCTTGATTGTTTCCAAGCTTCCGTGTCCGAACATTTAAGCATGACGCTTTGGTATGTTTTTGCCCAGTGACATCTGAACTCCTTGAGATTCTGCACACTAAAATTCTAATAAATGTGTTTAGGAATCTGGAATTAGGATTTCAGGGGGTTCTGAAATCACTGAGTATCCGTTTTTCACGTTTTCATTCTGAGCTATCTGGGGAATCTATATTTAGGACATAGAAGCTCTGAACTTACCTTTAAACACCTTTATTGCCAGATCAGTGCTATATGTTAGAGCAAGAGTGTCAGGTGTTTTGAAGCTCTTTTTTTCACAGTATGGAGTCTCAAGTATGTGGGGTTTTTTTTTGAAGTCCGAGATCATTCACCTTTTTGAGGATCTGTGCCCTGATTATGAGATATTTGTAGTTCTGCATAAGGGGGCAAAGTCAAGTGCATTGATGGATCTGTGTTACACTGTAAAGTTTAGGAAGTCTTGGAATTCCTTGAAGGTCTGCATTTCAAACCTTTAGTTGGAGGTATTAGCCTTTCTTGGCCCCTTTATGAACTATACTTTAAATGAGATATTTAGGGATCTGTATTTGGGTTGTAAGGCTCCTGAACTCACTGAGGCTCTGTGTTGCATGGTAAGGGCCTGGGATCTTTAAAAGTGTGTGCACATGGTGTGAGGTTCCTCTCTCATTCCTGAGGGTCTGTTTCCTAGTATTGACTCTAAGGTATTTGGAGATCATCTTCAACATGAATTGTATTTGAATTCTTTGAGGTCTGTCTCCTAAGATTCCAATTTGATCTATTTTCCAGTCTGTATTTAAGAACTGAGTTCCTTGGAGCCTTTGAACAGCTGTGTCCACGCTTTTGAATGTCTGGTATCAGAGCATGTTCAAGAGAAAAGAGCTCACAGATCTTTTGGAATCTGTGGTTTCAATGTTGATTGTGAGACACTGAGATTGTGTGCCCAATGTAAGATGTTTCTGAACTCTTTTGTGCCCAATTGTCCACATTTGTATATCAGGTATTTGAGAGGTCCTGTGTTCTATTTCCAGTTTCAGATTGCTGAGAATTTTCATCACAAGGTTTGGAGACTGAGGTATCCTTTAAACAGGAATTCACAATGTAGTCCCAGGATGGCCTAGAACTCTAGGTCCTCTGACTTTGGCCTCCTGAGTGCTAGGATTCAAGGCATGCGCAGCCACACCTGTCAATCAGAGGCACTTGAAAATTCTGAGTACACATGTTCTGAGCATGAGGTCTATGATGTCTCTAAAGGTCTGTGTTTCTAGAGATTTTGAGGGGGGAGTTTAGACATATCGCTTCAGATTGTGAGGCCACAAAACTCCATGACCTTTGCGATCTCAGACTAGTCTGAGATGGGTCAATTCTATAGACCAGATCTTGGTATGTGACATCTCTGAACACTTTTGAATATGTCATATTTGAAGATTTGAGTGTATAGCATGGAGTTTTCAATTCTTGCTTAGTATTTGTCCCAGATTTGTTCAGAGGTTTTGGAGGTTCTCTGTTGTGAGAATAAAGGGTGTTTTAATTCATTGTATGAGTTTCAATGACTGAATGTAAAATATTTGGGCATTTATATTCATATGAGAAATCTCTGAACTTTTTCAGTATGTTTTCTCAAGATTTGATTCCGAAACACTGATTTGTGAATTTAGAATCATCATTTCTAATTAATGTAGTGGCTTTTAGCCAGGGTTTAAGTCTAACATAACTAGGAATTTATGTTCAGTATGAAATGGTCTAAGAACTCACCAACAATCTGTTATTCAAGAATTTTTCCTTTGGTATCTGGAGGCCAGTGGTCAACGTGTAATGTTTTTGAAGTCTTTGGCAGGCTGTTCCAAAGTTAGAGTTTGAAGCCTATTTGTCTCAGTTAAGGATGCAATGTCTTTGAACATTTGGAGGGCCTGGGTTCTGTGATTTGAGTGTGTGGTAAATGATAGCTTGTGTTCAGAGTAGAGGATCTCTTAACTATTTCAAGCTGTATTTTTAATTGCTCACACTATCGTATTGAAGGCATAAGTCACAAACGATCCCACACCAGTTTGGAATTATGATTAATAGAATGGTTATTTATTTAAAGGGAAAAAACTTAAAGATCACCGTCCCAGACAACAGCCCTCTGCGCGATCAGGAAAGGAGTCTAGTAGCCAGAAGCAGAGCCAGAAGCAAGAGAGAGAGTGGAGGGCTGCTGCTGCTTTTTTAAAGAGAGAGAGACCACGCCCCAGTGAGCTGGTATCTCAGTGGCTATTGGCTGAAGGAGCAGAAGGAGCTCCCGCATCGTATGGTCACTTTCGAGTCTGTATCCCAAGGTGTTAAACTTGGATATAGTGTTCATGCAGCAAGGTATCCAAAATATAATGGGCTTTGTTTCACAAAGCCAAATTTTTTTAGATATTTGGGAATAAACGTTGAACACATAAGATCTCTGAACTTGGAAATGGCCCATGTCCCAACGTTTGAATTGTACTTCTCAGTGAAATGTATTGTTTTTCCCCAATAGTTTTTGAAGCTTTTCCCACTGTGTCTCTGTTTGCAGAAGTTTGCTATTGTTGTCTTTGAGTATGATGATCTTGTACCAAATATGGGGAGCTTTCACCCTCAAACCTCTTAAATAACTTTTTTATGTTCTTACATCTCCTCTCTTTCCTCCTAGAGCTTCCGCTACACTAATGTTCAACCCTTTGGCATCATATCTCTAGCCTCTGAGAATCCATCCATCCACTTAAAAATGAAATCTCTGTTCTAAAATTATACAATTTCTATTAATGTGGCTTCGGGTTTGCTGTGTTTTCTGTCATCTCCATTTTCCTATTTTAATCCATCCAATAGAATTTCTATTTCAGGTTTCTATTTTCCATTTGCTTATCCTTTAACGTTTCTATTTATCTCCTGAAAACTAGTATGCTTGCATTCATTCCAAGAATACTTTTTTATCTACTCCATGGAATGTAGGTAAAAACAATGAATGTCTCTGACTGAAATTCTCAATATCTTCGTCATCTTAGGGAGACCTGTCTTTTACCTTGAAAACTTGTTTCATTTATACCAGGAACTGGTGAGAGTTGTTTATCTTTGTCATTTGTTTGTTTGTTTGTTTTAAATTTAATTAATTCCTTGTTTAATTTTTTTTAGTTTTACTCTGTATGAGTATAGCATGTCACTAAAGTTGAATAAACTTTGCATTGTGCCTTAGGCACTACAGATGTAGTTTGTAGACTCTGGTTCCTATGTAGAATGTTTGCAGTTTGGATTTAGAAGAAAATCAAGCTAGTTAGTATCATAATAACTTCTGTCTACTTCTCAGTAATAATTCTAATCTCGGTTTAGCTCTTTTAAGTAGTTTGGTCAGTGCCCATCTCCCCACTAGCTCAGATGCTAGTCTTACACAATCGGAGGCAGTTCAAATCTCAGATCACATCTCCTGTCTTGACTATACTCGTCTTTGTCCTGCTCGTGTGTAGCACAGAGATTGGCCTGAAGCCTTTACAAGGTTTCTATGGATCTCTGGTTCCCCTAACCCAAAAGGTGGTGTTTCTATCAGGGCACCAATCATCTGGCCATTGTATCGTCTGGCCTTTGACTGGGGCTAGGGAAGAAGCAAAGATATAGTAAGATCTAGAGATTTTTTTTTCCTTCCCCAGCTTTACAGAAGCCGTAAACAACCGCTGGGAACAGAGGCTCTAACGAGATGAGCTGCAGAGGAGAGATTCTTGGACTCCTGAGCTGCCTGTCAGCAGTGCAGAGAGCTCCTGCCAGCAGTGCAGAGAGTGCCATGGGTGCACAGTTCATCAGCTGTCACCTGTGCTGGCCTGGGCTTCTCAGTGACACAGCTACTTTTTGAGTCACCCCTGCTCCTTTAAGCAAACTGTCCCTGTAACTGACTCCAAGAAAAACTCAGTGGCTCAGGAAGTTGTAATTCAGTACAAGCACTGCTTTTGCCTACCCTGGGCTCTCTTCCTGCAGTGAGCAGGAATGTGCTGCATCTCACCAGGGAAGGCCTCTCATACACCTGCCTTTGCCACATTAGAATTGTTGGCAAACTGTGTCAGAGATTTCAGATGTAGAAAGTAGATGTTTCTACTTACAGACAGTTACCTCCATTGTACTTGCGGCACCAGAGAAAGCTATAGCCGTAATCCTAAAGCACTTCCTCCTCGCTTTATTGCTAAAAGGAAGCTATGGGAATCTAACACAATCAAAATACTTCCTTAAGCTCCTATTTGTACGGTAGTATAATTAATCAAGAAAATGTTCCAAGGCCAATGAGATGACTCAGAGGTGCTTGCCGCTCAGCATGATGACCTGAGTTCAATCCTCAGGTGCCATATGGTAGGAAAGCACTGGTTCCTGTAAGTTGTCCTCTGACCTCCACATGGCACACACACAGACACACACACACACACACACACAAATAAAATAAAATAAATGGAAAAATATTCTTTTAAAAAGGATGAACTATTCCACTGACTGGGAAGTGATTCCATGGGGGTCACTTACATAGCATATACATGACTCTGATCCAATCCCTAGCACTGAAAATAGCTAGTATAATTAAAAGTCCTCTATAAGGTCCTTCCAGAGGGTCTTATCAAAATAGTTCAAAGTTATCGACCAACAAGACCACAAACTCTACTGGACATCACTTAGAGGTAAGAGACATCTCAGTAGTCTGAGTGGGAAAGGAGAGCGGGAGACAGACATGGCAGAAACACAGAGGTGGCTGGTCCCCCTGTGGGAATAATGAAGTCTTAAGTCTACAGTACCCCAAATCCAGAAAGGTGGTGGGCAAGGGGTGCTCCATTCTAGACAGTACCACCCCCCACTATCTTGCAGCTGCTGTAAGCAGGATATGCGGTTAGGAGACTAAGGGGATTATGGAGATTGGAGTATTTAAGGAGAGGTGGGATGGAGGAGGGTCATCTGTCTATGTGTTACTTTCATTGGTTAATAAAGAA
>LOJH01034441.1:0-16030 GCA_001685095.1 Ellobius talpinus
GAAGCAGACAGATAGAACAAGAGACGGAGGGAGGGAGAGAGAGAGGCAGACAGATAGAACAAGAGAAGGAGGGAGGGAGGGAGAGGGAGAGAGAGAGGCAGAAAGATAGAACAAGAGAGGGAGAGGGAGAGGGAGAGAGAGAAGCAGACAGAACAAGAGAAGGAGGGAGGAAGGGAGAGGGAGAGAGAAGCAGACAGATAGAACAAGAGACGGAGGGAGGGAGAGAGAGAGGCAGACAGACAGAACAAGAGAAGGAGGGAGGGAGGGAGAGGGAGAGAGAGAGAAGCAGACAGATAGAACAAGAGACGGAGGGGGAAAGAGAGAGAGAGAAGCAGACAGAACTAGAGAGAGGGAAAAAAGAGAAGTGATTACTCATTAATATATCTTTATTTGTTTAAGACCAGAACACATATGTCTTGGAAACAAAGTCTACTGTGAACAGCCTGAAGGGTCTAATGAGAGGATCCCAATCCCAAGAGCCTTTGCTGCAGCTCCGGCATGGGATCTTCCCTTCTGCTGCACAGATGCATCCCTCCTCCTGCTTCACCTCCCTCCTTTCTCAGCAATTTGTCTCATCTTTCTATGATTTTTACAAATATGTTAAAAGACTGTTGAATAAAAAATTATCGTTATTTCGTCCAATAGCAGTTTTCTTTAGTACACCCTGGGCTTTGATACTCTCTTTATTTATGGCTCCTAGTCAGGTGCAGGGCTGGCTCCTTGGTGTTATGAAATGATAGCTTCCCCGCGTTATCATCTGACCATCTCATTGGTCTCCATGAGCTAGAAATACTGTTCAAAACATCCCCTTCTTTTCTTTACAAGGTAAAAATGGATTTGTGGTATTAAGAGCTTGTAGCCCCATCTGCTATTTATAAATATACATTTCTCTTACATCTGATTATCTGACTTTTGATTAATCAGAATTTTAAAGGTCTTTAGGGGGTTCTAAAATATACAAATCCACAAGATGTTGCCTTCATTCTTTAACACTAACTTTTAATGCATTAATATATACATGGTTTGCCTCATTAAGCTCAAGTGATCTCTGGGGATCCTACCTAAGTAATTTTAAAGTACACTATCTTCCTAGAATATATTCTAAAGTACTTAGAAATTTCCCTCTTTATGTAGTCACTTACGAGCTTTTAAACAGTCCAGAGGGGAACCACAGCAGAGTGCTACAGAGCAGAACTACGGGCAGCATAGCCAGGGAAGGTTCTAAAGCCACGAGTCCCTATAGCAGAGCTTTCGTTTTAATGCAGAATGACCACAGGGAACTTCATGAATGATTTTTCGAGGGTATGAACTGAATTTATCTTTCACCCTATATTGGCCCTTTCAGTTGAAAATAAAACCACAGCTTTTGATCTCATGACTGTTTCTGTTTGATGCACCAACTACAGGAAGTTTGGATCCTCAGCAACAGAGATTCTCAAGAAAGCTGAGAGTGAAGCATGAACAATTCACTGGACCCTCACCTGTGTTCCTTGGGCCCAGGGTTGTGTTCTCAAGAGGAGGTTGGCTCTCAGCAGCCACTGTTGGGGGAAAAAAAAAACAAACCTCTTCCCACTAATGCAGCACTCTGTCCATGGCCCTAGATCTAAGTAGTTACTGGGCTTTGTTCCCAAAATAGGAAAGTGATTTCCTTGGTGCAGACAGAGTCTAGTGAGTTTTGACCACTGGTGTTACTTCAGTAACAGAGAGCCAGACAAGAAGGAAAGCAAGCCACCGCACTCCCCCATCCCCTTGCTCTTTGCTGGTAAAGATGGGGAGACTGACGTGCAGGGGAAGGTCAGGCTAGAGCTTTCGGAGTTTACTGGAAACGATGATTTTAATCTCTTAGCAAATTCAAGTGTTTCCAGATGGCTCTAGTAGGAATGGGTGCTCCTAAACTACCGACACCTAGGAGGGTCTTCCAGGCCAGGACTTCTCAACAGATAACACATTGCCACTCTTGGAGACATCTGGAAATTTTGGTAGACATCTGTGGCTTAGCATCGCCATCACAAACTGGTGCGGAAGTCAGAAAGGGAGAATGCGCGACACCCTGCAGTTGTCAGGCAGGCTAGAATGCCAAAGGTCGAGAAAACTCGCTCTCATCTAATGCAAAACACATGTATCTGAATGCATTGACAAACAGAAGCCCCGGGCTCCTCGATGTTCATTCAGCTACTTGCACATCTACAGGGTCTCTTTATTAGATTCTGAGCTCAGTTTAAGCCAACAGTGTATGACCTTGATCGAGGGACTTCAATCCTCTCCCTCAAGTGTAGAAACAGAAACAACTCTTCCACAAAGTCGTCAGAGAAAACATCACCTGACACGCAGAACATGCTGAGTGACCAAGGTTAGCTGTTCCCTCTCATGCTACCATTACCATCAAATAGTCTATAGTATACATGGCATTTGGATCTGAAAGTACAAGAATAACTTGTGGCGTGTGTCATACCCAAATAAACATATGTCCTATCTGAAGACTGGTTCACCTTATTAATGAGATACACTATGTCATCTTTTCTTATTCTCTAGGGTCCCAAGAAGTAGCTGTGGTCCTGTTTGGGTTCTCTCATATTCTTCTTTCCCGCTACCTCTCCACCAGGTCCTACTTTGGTACCTGAGGCATTTGCAACACAGCCTTTCTTATAACAACGGTGACAACAAATGCCAGTGGGAATGCTTTCCCCTCAGTCCCGGAAAGGGGACAGAGCTAAAATGTCACCATACGCAGCAGGATTCAGGACCAAAGTTTCAGCCACAGGCTGGTCAGCGTGTCCATCAGTCTACCTGTTCGCAGTGGCGCTGTGACATTTGTCATCTAGAAACTCTTAATGCAGCGGGACTAAGCATCACGAGAGGGGGGAAGATCTCCCCTGTTAGAAAATTCCTCGTAATTTATTTTCCTTACTGTATCAAATGACTTTTATTTATCCTTCTTATATCGTCTCACACAGCTCTGCTCCCTGTGCTGTGCAAGAGAGTTATAATTTGTACATACACTTTATAATTTGTGGCTGGAAGAATGACTGTGGTGTCACATCCACTAGAACTGTGACCTGTGGCTTAAATGAATAGGGGTTGTGCGGAAGGCAGACACCTTAGGAGAATGTCCTCTCAGCTCTGCAGTATAGACAGGAAGTTCCAGCTTGCTCTGTTCACAAATCCAGTGCAGGAAAAGGCACCGGCAAGGTGAATGCTCCATCGAGATGCTGTATACTTTTTGTTGATTTGGATGAAACCCAAATGATTATTTTTAAAGTTAATGTAAAAACACTGTGGAAAATGAATCATATTTTAATTGCTATAATGCTGTATCATTTACTTACACTAGAAATGATTGGTGAATTTTGTTTGATGGTACATCCTAAATAAGCCAATTACTACACACATTAACCTCTGTAATCACTCTCTAGCCAATTGCTTTCCATAATTTTTTCATAAAATTTATTTGCACTCATGTTTCTTAATGAAGCAGGTAACTAGCCTTGAATTTAAGAAATCTGGCCTTTTACATAGAAAAAAGTCTACACCATTTACTTCAGAGAAAGGCACTACCAATTTACTTGCATCTAATACAAAGCTCCCATATCTTGCCTACAGGTTTCAAACCATATGAGGGTACAAGATAGTTTTTTTGAGTATTTAGAAAGCTGTTTCATTTTTGAAAGCCCACCTCATCTGCAAGGAAATATATGCCTTCTTAACCACGACGAAAGACACACAGAAGTGTCGCATGGTCTCCTGCCCCCCTCAAACACATCATCACCCCTCAGTTTTTCTGCACTATTATTATTCTGGTCACTTACAACCACATGTGCCCATAAAGGAGCATTTTTAATAGAACTGTAGAAAGTGCCATGCTGTTCCCCTTTTGTGGAGGTCAGTACAAGGAACATTCTCTCCTTGTGCCTAGGTGGAGGCTGTCTTTGCAGATCTGGGCATGTGTGTTATGTATAGAGGACAGAGTGAGTGGATTCTCTCTGGACCACTTTACACCAGGGACTAAGGAGCCTCCTCAGATCGACGCAGAAGAGAGAGAAGTGGCAAGGAAACCCGGACAAGCTTCTACACGAAGCAGCAATCCTGAAAGCAACGATGTCTACTGAGTGCTGAGGGGGAAACGTCTGGAAGTGTGTGTGGCGGTTTTGGGGGGTGGGGGAGTCCAGAGTCCTAAGGAGAGATTCTATAGTAAGCTCACAACAGGCAGAGGGGTTGATTCGTAGTCTGATTGAGCATCACAAACCGAACATGGGTGTCACATTTGTTCAGTAGCATCTGTCAATGTGACGCAGGTAACGCTTACTTCTGGGCTGCAACCCCTGTGCCTCAGAGGTGGGTCTCCGCCAAGGATGTGGATCCTTTCGGCACAGCGACTCAATGCCCGAGGCAAAGCTAATGAAGGGGGAAGGGCATATTTTGGCTCACAGATGTTTCCGTCTATGTCCAGATGGGGCCTTTGTTTGGGGCCTGAGGTGAGGCCGTGGGAACAGTGGCAGAGGCTGCTTACCTCATGGCACCCAGAAAGCAGGAAGAGGAGAGAGAGGCCCAGGACAAGATATAGCTCTGAAGGACAGGCGCCCAGTAACCTTTCAAACAAGTTGCATCTCTGCAAGTTACCACTTGCTCCCAAACCATCACTGTGCCAGTCAGACCATGTCTTGAGGTGCCTTCACAGACACAAGAGGGGACCTTTCCTGATTTCCTAAGCATTCTCCATTTAATCAATATGCCAGTCAAGACTAACAAAGTGTCAGTAGCCACAGGTCCTACCTATTCACCAAAGCTATGGGGCCCACAGGTTAAGAGACCTTCCCTGAGGTGGAAATGGAACAGCCTGATGCTGCTGAAAAGCATTCACCGAGGGCAAAGACGCCCAAAGTGCATGTGAAACACTCACTCTTGAGCTGTGAGAAAGGAATCCGAGATATTAGCTGAAGCCAAAGACACCTTACATAAGAACTGCTATGAAGACGTCTCTTCACCCACGAGATGAGGTAGCATGGAAAATGCAAGGAAGGTAGATGAGTGAGGATAGTGACTGTGGTAATAGCTACTGTGTGTGTGCACGCGTGTACATGTGTGTGTGCATGTGTGTGTGCGTGTGCCTGCGTGTGTGTTTTCCTGTAGCTCTCAGCATTGCTGCTATGAAAGTTGGACAACTGTATCAAAATACTTCACTGATAATTAATAAGCTCTCAAGTTAAATTATCAAAGTCTCCATGAGATGAGACACATATCTCACAACTAAACTAGGTAGAGCAAACTGCTGAAAATCAATGTTTTTTCTGTCCGCATGATGGTGAGCCACAGTCAAATCGTATTTCCTTGCCTGCTCATCACTGACTGGAACCAGGCAAGAGAGAATAATATTCAGACTTCCTGAACTCTGAGGGATATGTGGGGCATCTCCCAGTAGAGTTCCCGCATGCTGTTGGAGGCAGAACCCACCTCCCAGTTATAGATTTAGCCTCTGCTTTCCCATGAATGTGTCTCCTAGGCTCTATACCCAATGCCTGGACAACAAGCAAGCATCCTCTCAACTCTAGTTGTCTTCCTCCACTGTCCTTGGGGCCACCTGATCATGCCCGCCATGTCTGTCCTTTTGCTGCTATAGGGAGTCTCAGGTAAATCCTAACTTAAAATCACGGCGATGCAACTAATCTACTGCCATCTTCATACAAGTTCTCCATGACTTCAAAAATAAAGTTGGGCTCCTTTCAGTTTCCCTCTCATCATTTTCAGAAGCCGTAGAGGTGAGTAATTAAGCATGGACAGACATTTGGTAGACTATGTGCATAAACCACACGTATTATTGATGTGAGAATTACTGTCACAAATGAATGTTGACTTTTAATGAATACCTACAAAATTAGTGCAAAATTTACATTAAGCCAACCTGTAACAAATCCAATTTTCTCATTTATTTTTTAGCATCATGCAACTTGTGATGGAACCAGGTCCACCGTGTGAGGAGAACTCTGAGTGCTTGTGACAGAACATGGTCCACCATGTGAGGAGAACTCTGAGTACTTGTGAGAAAACTCCAAGAGAACAAAAGGGGGGGCTTATGATCCCAGTTTCTTAAAAAAAAACACAATATTTTTTGGATTGCATTTTCATGCCCCTCCAAGGTGTGTTGGATAGGAGGACAGGGGTTTATTTGAGTTTAGTTGATACAACTGGCTATTGTTCTTTGTTTATATGCACAGTGGAAAAACATGGTTTTGTCCTGTGTGGCTTGTCTTGGTGATTGTACACTTTACTCGTGTGGTTCTTCTTACCCTCAGAATACAGTGGCTGATGCTCTGAATAAAGTTGGCCATTGTAAGATACTTTAGTCTGCCTCATTTAGCACCTCCCTTCTCCCAGGTCCCATCACCTCTAAACAAACTTGCTATTATGTTTTTCATAAAGATCACATTTATTTGAAAATACCGTTTGTAACAGCCTAATTCCATAATCTGCAGAAAACTCTTGTGACATCCCATTGTCATCCCTAATCCCATGGATATAAGAAAAATCGGCATTTGCTTTTTTCTGAATCTGGTTCATTTGCTTAATGTGATTTCCAGTTGCATCCATTTTCCTAGAAATAACTTGGTTTTATTTTTCTTTATGGCTCCATAAATTTCCACTGTGTATGTATCATATTTTAACCAATCATCTGTTAATGGATATCTATGCTGATTACTCCATCTCTTGGTTACTGTGGATAGTGTAGCAATTAGCAAGAGCCTCTGTAGTATTGCCTTAAAGGTCCTTTGGGTATACTCAGGAGTGATGTAGGTAGGTCATATGGTAGCTCTATTTTTAGTGTTTTGAGGAAATTTCAGACTGATTTCCACAGGTCCTACACAAGTTTCCATTTCCACTAGCAGTAAGTAGAATCCCTCCGTCCCCAGAACTTGCTGTCATTTATTTTATTGGGGTAGCCTTTCTGTTTGGGGAGAGATGGAATTTCAAAACAGTTTAAATTTTTTGAAAATATTAGTTCATCTGTATGAGGGTTTTGCCTGCATGTATATGTGTCCCATGCGCATGCCTGGTGCCTTTTGAAGTCAGAAAAGGGTATCAAAATCCCTGAAACTGGCGGTACAGATGGTTGTGAGCCACAATGCAGGTGCTGGGAGATGAATTCAGAACAAAAGAAGAGCAGCCAGTGCTCTTGACTGTCGAGCTATCTCTCCATTCCCTCAGGACAGTTTTTTAAATAATGTTTTATGAATACTTTGAATTTCCTACAACATATTTTGATCGTAATCCTCCTCCTCCAATAATGTTTCCCAAACACCCCCTACCATCCTATCTATGCAACTTCAACTTCATATTTTATCTCTCTTTAAACCCTATGAGTCCAGCTTGGATGGACTGGCTTCTTGTGGACAGGGGGTTTGTCCTTGCCTGTAGCTGAGAAACCAGCTGTTATGCACTGAAGGAAACTGACTTTCCCTCTCCCAGCAGCCACCACGTAATAACTCCTCAGCTAGGGGTGGAACTTGTGCCCACATTCCCTCTTCCCTGTTAGGGTTTTGGCTGGCCTGAGCTTTGGTAGGTGTTATATATGCTGTCACACCTGCTGCGGGCTTACATGGTCTGTTGTTGACATAGGTTTCTGTCCCACCCAGTCCTGCAGCCATTCAGTCCCACAGAGGCCTCCATTAATTATAAACTGGTTGGCCTATTAGCTCAGGCTTCTTATTAACTAATTTTTACACCTTAAATTAACCCAGAATTCTTGTCTGTGTTAGCCATGTGGTTTAGTACCTTTTATCAGTGAGGCATTCTCATCTTGTTTCCTCTGCGTCTAGGTGACAACTACAGACTGACTCTTTCCTCATCCCAGAATTCTCCTGTTCTCATCACCCTGCCTATACTTCCTGCCTGGCTACTGNAATTATAAACTGGTTGGCCTATTAGCTCAGGCTTCTTATTAACTAATTTTTACACCTTAAATTAACCCAGAATTCTTGTCTGTGTTAGCCATGTGGTTTAGTACCTTTTATCAGTGAGGCATTCTCATCTTGTTTCCTCTGCGTCTAGGTGACAACTACAGACTGACTCTTTCCTCATCCCAGAATTCTCCTGTTCTCATCACCCT
This sequence comes from Ellobius talpinus, assembly GCA_001685095.1. Taxonomy (NCBI): domain Eukaryota; kingdom Metazoa; phylum Chordata; class Mammalia; order Rodentia; family Cricetidae; genus Ellobius; species Ellobius talpinus. The sequence continues at coordinate 8,099 of LOJH01034441.1, forward strand.
GCCTATACTTCCTGCCTGGCTACTGGCGAATCAGCATTTTATTAAACCAATACAAGTGACAAATCTTTACAGGGTACAAGACCATTGTCCCACAGCACACTGTTGGGTCTAGAAAATATACATGAGCCAAAAAAGTTTGATTTTGCATTTTCCTGATTACTATGTTTGTTGGACATGTTTCTAAGTATTATTATTTCTTGACCATTTTCTTCCTTCTTTATGAAAAATATTTACTCAAGTTCATTAGCCCATTTACTGATCAAATGATTTGTGATTTTTTTGGCGTTTAATTTTTGTATATATTGACATTAATTTTCTGTTCAGTGTGTAGTTAGAAAATTATTTTTCACAATTTTGTAGTGTTTGGTTACTTCCTTTGTTATGCAGGAAACCTAATTTTTTTTAAAAAAAAAAAGAAGAAAGGCATTTTACTTTTAATGTGTTTGGTATGTCTGCCATATGTATGAGAGTGTGATCCTCTGTAACTGGAGAAACAGTTGATTTTACATCACCTGATGTGGGTGCTGGGACCGGAATCAGGTTCAACAGAAAAGCAGCAAGCACTCTTAACTTCTGAGCCATGGTCTCCAGAACCCTTTTGTATTCTTTTATTCTTTTGTTCCTTAGAAGCTTTTAGATGGAATACAATCCCATCTCTAAATCCCTGGGATTACTTCTTGACCACTGGAGTTAGCTCCAGGAAGTTCTCACCCATGCCTGTGTACTGCAGTACTCTTATGCTTTCCTTTCCCCCAGTACTTTCAAACTTTCAGTTCTTATATTAAGCTCTTTGATCAATTTTGAATTGATTTTGTGTGAGGTGGAAACCATGGCTTTAGTTTTATTTTTCTACATATGGAAATCAAGTTTCCCAGTATTATTTGTTAAAGATGATGTCTTTTTCTCTAATGCATGTCTTCGACAACTTTGTCAAAGAATAGGTAGTTGTAGCTGTGTGTGTTTGACAATACTCTGCTCTACTCCATTGGTTTACATGTGTGCCTTTGTAGCAGCGTAGCAGCATCATGCTGTTTGCTGTTGACTTTGTAATGTAATCTAAGATTAGATATTGCAATAGCTCCAGCACTGTAGGACCTCCTTGGCTATTCAGAGGGTTTATGAATTTTAGTTTATATATATATATGTGTGTGTGTATATGTATATGTGTGTGTGTTGTGTGGGTGAGTGTGTGTATACAAACATATATATGTGTGTATGTTTGTATATACACACATATGATGGCTACAGTAAAAAATATGCTCACCCCAAGCTCATATGTTTAAATATTTGGTTCCCAGTTGGTGGTGCTCTTTGGTGAGGTTATGGATCATTCAGAAGATGGGGTCTTGCTGGGAGAAGTCACTGGGGGTTGGGTTTAGAGAGTTTACAGTCTCACTTCTGTGTCTTCCTCGCTGCTTTCTGTGTGTGACTGGAAATGCCAGCAGTCACCTTCCTGCTCCTGCCTGCACACCATACCTTCCCGTCAGTCTGGACTCGAGCTCTCTGGAGCCAGAAGTTGCTTTTCAACATGGCTTTTTATCACAGCAACAGAATAGTAATAAATATAGTCTATGCAGACTGGAATCTGGGGTTAATGTGTAGGCAGATTTCAGTACCACAGCCATTTTCAGTGTGAATTTTGTCAGTCCACAAACATTTAAGCTCTCTCTGTCATCCAGCATCTTTTCAATTTCTCTCTTCCCTTTTCATTGTAGAACACTCCTACCTCTTTGGTAGGTTTAGTCTTAGCATATATTACTTCTTTGAGACTATTGTAAATGGGATAGGTTTTTTCTAAGTTTTTTCTTGGCAAGTAAATTATTTGGACATAGAAAAGTGATTGATTTTTATGTTTTGAATTTATATTCTGCAACCTTAATCAAAGTATTTATCAGATCTAATAAGCTTTTGATGGAGTCTGATGATTTCATCTGTAATAACAATAACTTAACTTCTTCCTTTACTACTGTGCCCCTTTGATTTCTTTCTCTTGTCATGCTTCTCTAGTTAAGACCCCAATTGCATAAAGGTGTTGAATAAGAAGAGAGAATAGATACTCTCTACTCAATCCAGATTTTAGAGAAAATGCTGTCATTTTTCCCCATTTAGTATAATGCTGTCCATAGATTTGCTTTATATAGCCCTTATTATGTTGAGATTTGTTCCTTCTATTCCTAGTTTCTTTAGAATTTTTATCATAAAGGGATAAATTTTGTTAAGTCTTTTTCTACATTTACTGAGATGCTTTTATGTGATATCTCAAGTTACGTCTACTTATATAGAGTATTACATTTATTATTGATTTGTATGTCAAATTAGTTGTGATGTATGACCTTTTCCTGTGTTGAGAAGTTACGTTTGCAAGCATTTGGTTGGTAATTTCTGCACCTATGTATGTCATAGAAATTTGTCTCCAGTGTTTTATCATTTGTTGTCCCTTTCCCTGGTTTTATTAGGGTAATGCCGGCTTTGCAGAATAAGTCTGTCCTGTTCCTTTCCTTTATGCTTAGTGGGTCAGTGTGAGAAGCATTGATTGGTGGGAGTTGGCCATTAAAGGTTCACTTAGATTCGCGTCAATTCCATCCAGCCCTGACCTTCCATTTGTAGGAGAAGTTTTAGTTATTGTTCCAATCTCGCTGCTTGGATCCCTGTGGATCTCTGTAGTCACCTCTTGGTTTAGTCTTCATACATCCTTTCTGTCTAGGAATTTATCTGTTATTTTTGGACTGTACAGATTTGGGGAAGTTTGTAACTCAATCCCTGATGAGCGCTTAAATTTCGCTGGGAGTGTATTTTAACTGTTCCCCTCTTCTTTCTCATGTTTAAAACTTGGGTCTTCTTACTCTTTTAGTTTGGCAAGGGGTTTGTCAAATTTGTTTATTTTTTTCAAAGAACTAACTGTTCGGCTCATTTTATGCATTGTTCTCATAATCTCTATTTTATTAATTTCTGCTATCAGATGTTCTTTGTTGTTGGTTGTTTGTGTTTTGCTTATTTTTTTCTTCCCGTTTCTTTTTTTCTTTTTTGAATCAGGGTTTCTCTGTGTGACAGTCCTGGAGCTCACTCTGTAGACCAGGCTGACATTGAACTCACCCTCCCGAGTGCTAGCATTAGGGATTATAGGCATGAGCCACCACCTGGCTTAGCTGTTCTTCTAACATTCATTTAAAGCTACAAATTTCCCTTAAAGATAGCATTAGTTGCATTTAAACATTTTATATGTCCAATGTTTAATATCATTCAGGTCAAATTATTTGAGAATTTGCATTGTGATTCTCTTTCTAACCCATTATTTAGTTCAAAACCTATTTTTGATTTTACAATGGGGAAATCTTTAAGGATTGACTGTTGCTTGCAGAGACTGTGGCTGATTGATAGCTTGATGAATCACAGTAAACTTTTGACCCCTTCATCCTTAAATCCGGTTGGTAAGCCTTTGGGGTACTTCCAGATTTGCTATTTTCGTTCATGAGCTAGCCAAGTTTCAGAAAAGGCGTTCCATGTGCACCAGAAGAGACGGGACGTTTCTGTACTAAGCGTTCAGTGTCTCTGCATCCTAAATAAACTTTTATCAGGCTATGCAAATTTTCAAAATGCTTACTTTACAAAATACTCATCAATAAAAGAAATTGGAATCTCTTAACATCTTTGCATTTTTTTCTGGTTCTCCTCTTGGTCCTATAAATCTTTGCATTAGTTGGCTTGTGTATCACAGAGTAAAGCATGTGGATAATTTTAACTTCTATGTGCAGGCAAGCTTTTAGAGTTATAAAATATAATTTTATGTTGGGCGGTGGTGGCACGCACCTTTAATCCCAGCACTTGGGAGGCAGAGGCAAGCAGATATCTGTGAGTTCGAGGCCAACTTGGTCTACAAGAGCTAGTTCCAGGACAGGAACCAAAGCTACAAAGAAACCTTGTGTCAAAAAAAAAACCACACACACAAATATGTATGTGTGTATATATATATATTTATATACATAATTTTATGACAGGTAATTTTAAAAGTCTTATTAGTGTTAATAGTGTCATTGTGACTCTCTTTTATATGAGAGAACTTTATCCTTGCATTTTTCTTTACTTATTTATTGCATTGTTTACTTATTTTTGGATATATCTCTTGAAGTTTACTTAATTCTAGATGTAGCTATTGAGAGCAGGATTAAACTGAATGTGTAGTCAGATAATGACTCTTAACTGGAGTATCATGTCAATTTACAACTTATATGATTGCTAGCATATTTGGCTTTAAGTCTATCATCTTCTCATCTCCCAAGGAGGATTAAACCAAATTTAAATGAGATTTGTAGAAGTGCTTTAGAAACTATAACACTCTCAGTCAACACTGGTTTTAGTAAAACATGTTACTAAACATACTCCATTGAAGATCCTCCCCCAAACCCCGTGATATAAAACACAAACTTTCTCTTCACAACAAATGCAGCCAAGGAGACAATCCTGACAATAATTTCCAGCCAAAGCAACCAAGGCTCGGGGCAAGTAAACAAGGCTCCAGGTCTGCAGAACTGGGGAATTAGCCTCATTCGCTGTGCTCTTGTTTTTCAGATGACCAATAATTTTGATGGGAATGTGTTTCCAAGCAGAGCCACCCTGGTAAGGTCATCTACGGCAGAGACGAAGGAGAGCGATAACCTTGACAGTCTTTAAAGGTGTGCCCATGGCTAAGGGATGTGAAAATTGTTCCACAGAGTCAGTGTGGGGTGGGAGAGATAACTGGGGACTTCTGGACAGTCAGAAGCAACATTTTTTTCTCTGCTCCACTTCTGGTAAAAGGAATGAAAAGAAAACTCTGTGCTTTGTTACGGAGATAAAAATACAAGCAAAAAGATGACCAAAAGGTCTTTAGTGTAACAATCCTTACTGTTGGAAGGAGGGGGCAAGGAGACTAAATTCTATACTTTGGGGATTCTGGAACATGAACCATGATGTATAAAGCATTTTATAGGAGAACTCAATGCCTATTCCTGTACACTATTCCTACAGAGTGTGCTGATAATGTGTATATGAAAGCTAACCCCCGGCTATCTGTCCTTTCTCTTGTGCTCAGGAGAACCATCCTGAGAACGGACAGCAGACACTATAACTTGCCTCTCTCAGGGCCCTTCTTCCTTTCCCATTTCCATGTCCAGCATATGCTTCTTGCCTCGGTTGGACACTGAATCTGTCTCCCCAAACTCATATGCTGACATCCTACCCACCAAGGCGGTGGTACCACAGAGGGGGGCTTTGAGGTGTGATTTGGTCGTGAGAGAAGAGCCCTCACAAATGGGAGCAAGTCCCAAGAGCACTCTCTTCCCACACTGCTAGTACACAGCCAAAAGTCAGCTGTCTGTGAACCAGGAAGCAGGCCCTCATCAGGACCAAATTCACCAGCTCCTTCTTGGTCTTCACAGCCTGTTGTTTATAATTCCATGGTATTGTGCTATAGCAACTAGGATGCACCAAGACCCCTGGGCCTTAAATTCCAAAGGCCTTTGGCATCTCCATTTCATTTTGTAGCTGAGAGGTGTATGCCATTTGTCATTGGTGGTGTGCAGTTTAGAGCTGCTGAGGGAGTTTCCACAGGTAAAGGAACTCTCTCTTTTGGGGCGATGCTTTTTGACAGCATTTTATGACTGGAGAGAGAGAAAAACTTCTATTGTGACTCAGCAGCCTTATAATTCCATTAGAAAGTTTTGCCTTTATATTTCAGAGCTGAAAATTTGAAAACCCAGGTGCAGTCTAGACCTGGAGAGTGCTTTGTAGGTTATCATTTTCAATTGCAAATTTGATTTTATAACAGAAATGCCTCTTTTGAAAGTAGTGGTGCTGGGTTGTTCTATTGAAAAAAAACACAAAAATTATCCTGCCAGGATTATCTCTTTCGATTTTCTTTTTGTGTATGTGAAAAATGCAATATAACAAAACCATTGTGCTTTAATTTCTTGGAGGCAATGTCAATCTGGCCTGAGTTCTGAGGGTTTCTGACTGAAGTGTGCCATGGGATTTGTGTGTGTGTGTGTGTGTGTGTGTATGTGTAAGAAGAATAGTCTGTGGTACACTGTTGAGTTTTATTTGAAATCATTTTAATTAAAATTACAGAAAAAAATATTAAGGAAGGATTGAAGAGGTTGAAACTATGAGCTATGAGAGATTTTTCAAAATCTTGCAATTTTTCAAGTGTATTAAATGATGGGAATAATCCAAAATAATAAACAATAAATCTGATAAGTGTTCTAAAGGTACTGGGTTTTACTGCAGATATAAATCTACCACAGATACTTCCATTTAGGCTCTTGATTGATAAAAACCACAGCTATCTTCCTGGACACCATCTTCTCCTTTACTCCCCACCCCGCCCCCACGGCCCTGGCCAGGGAAGCCTTTTGAGGGACTTTCCACAGAGGCCCATCTTTCCCACTGTCTTCTGTCTCTTGTGGGTACTGCTGACTGGGGGAGAGGAGGTTAGTGGAAGACTGACACACTTCCCTATTACCTGCTCCACTCTAGCCTTGCTTTCTCTACTCAGTTCTCAGCAACTGCACTTCAGAGAGAGGGCGGACAATGTCAGGTGGGGGAACACTTGCCTACTGCACAAAACATGGGTTTGATCCCCAGCACTGAGAGTTAAGGACGAATGTGAAGAGCATAGAGCTCTAAGCAGAGGGAGTGTATTTCTAACAACTCACAACTCAGAGCACCACAGGATCCAGCTTATACCAGTTTTTCTATTTGTCTCTTTTCCATTCCTTTAATTATCTTGAGAGCCTCTTCTCTCCAAGGCCTTTCATATACCTCTGTGTGACAAATACCAAGAGCTTTGCTTCTTTAAAAGGTCAGCTTGTGAGACTGCATGTATATTATTTATTTTGTATAGAACCCAACATGCTTTTGGGTGGGCAAAATTTAGGCACTTAACTGTTAAAATCTGAATAAAATGGGAGACCAGGGAAGCAACTATTTCTTGACTTCTTGACATCTAACCAAGCGTTCTGCCTTCCACTGACCTGAAGACCAGAGCTCACTTCTTTTCTTCCTCTTGGGGCCCGTGTTTCACAGATGCTGCTTGACAGAAGCTGATGGAAGCCAACTAGAGAAAGTGCCATTGTGTTTTCATGAAACACAGTGGACTTATTGCCAAAATAACTGTAAGCCTAATCATGAGGCTCCGAGGAGCTTGCTAAATTTTGGTAGTAGAAAAACAAGCACAATAGGAGCCATGTGACTTCCATGTGACCCAGCTACCACTGGAACAAACATCAAGCTTCATCACGTAAGTGGTGTCACCTTACCAGGAGGGCTGTGATGTGTATTACTTGGCTTTGGGAAGAAGCTAATAACTGGAAGTTGTAGTGATATTTTGTTTGTAATTTAACAAATAAAGCTTGCCTGAAGACCAGGGTGCAGAGCTAAGCCACTAGTTAGCCATAGAAGCCAGGTAGCCCTCAGCTCAATCCCAGCACTCAGGAGACAGAAGCAGATGATCTCTGTGAGTTCAAGGCCACCCTGGCCTACATGAGATTGAATCTGTCTAAAAGAGAAACAGAGCTCACACAAAGGTGATGGGGTGCCATTTGTAAACGGAGACTGTTCTTTTGTTTCCCAGCTGCCCAGACCCAAATAACCACACAGAAACTATATTAATTACAACAGTTTGGCCAATGGCTCAGGCATATTTCTAGCTAGCTCTTCCATCTTAAATTATCCCATTTCTAATAATCTATGTATCTCCACAAGGCTGTGGCTTACTGAAAAAGTTCCAGCATCTTTCTCATTTGGTAGCTACACAGTGTCTGCCTGACTTTGCCTTCTTTCTTCCTGCATTCAGTTTTCCCACCTACCTATATACTACCCTGCCAAAGGCCAAAGCAGCTTTTATTTTTATTAACCAATGGTAATAAAATATATTCCTAGCATACAGAGGGGAATCCC
>LOJH01034442.1:0-15182 GCA_001685095.1 Ellobius talpinus
ATTCCTCTGTTGAGAGTTCTCTGTTTAGGTCTGTACCCATTTTTTTATTGGATTGTTTTGAACAAGGTTTCTTTCCTGCCTCTCTTGCCCAAGGCCTTTCTACAACAGCCACTTTCTTATGTTTCCCTAGACCTGAGAGCATAGAGAAGACAGGTTGCCCACCTCCCACCTCCTACCACTGAGACAGAACAAGATGGTGTTCTGTTCACAGCCTGAGATCTGGCTCCTGAGGGAAGATAGGTTCATGCTCCAGTTTCAGCATATAGGCCTTGGAAGAAGAAAGCCTCTGTGGGCTTCAGATCTGCAAGCAAGAATGTCTCATGGCCTTGACTTTGAATTGATTGATCCCTGCTATCTCCACCAGGTGTTCTGAGTGCTTTTTGCATGGCTGGACTTAGGCAATTGGACCAGACCTGCCTTGTTATTTTTTTTCAGTTTGCTTAATTGCATGGGTTATTTTTTGTTTGTTTGTTTTGTTTTTCCAATGAAGAACTTGTGTGTGAAGGATTCTAGAATCTAGGCATTACCAGGGCTTAGCAGCATTCTCTCAAAATCCATCCATCCATCCATCCCTAAATTTCCCTTAAGCAATTCTATGTTTTAGCACTCTGATGACAAGGACATAGTGTTAATAATGGTAATGATAACAGTTAACACATACTAAAAATTCTGAAAGGCTGGGCAGATAGCTCAGTAGGTAAAGTACTTACTGTTCAAGTGTGAGCCTGAGGACCTGAGATAGGATTCCTGATTCTACATAAAGCCAGGCATGAAACATGTACATCTACAATATAGACACTCCTACAGTGAGATGGGAGATTGAGTCAGGGGGACACATGGAAGCTGACTGGCCATCTATCCTGGCATACACAGAGGTGAAGAATAAGAGACCCTGACTCAAACAAGATGGAAGGTAAGGACCAACACCCATGTTTGTCCTCTCACCCCCACTTGCACACCAGGGTATGTCCATGTCCTACCTGTCAATACTATATTAAGTCAGAAACCATATTGTATTCTTTAAGTTCTTCATTTAATACTTAAAGTGACTAGGAGATGTTTTTTAATCCTTCCCTTACCCCATTTGATATATGGGGAAACCCCAGCAGATAGAGATGTGCTGCAGTGCCCTGCAGATCATAGCTGATAAGTAGCTAGAACTGGATTCCAACCCAAACCTCTCTGACTTCCAAGTCTTCATTGTCAACTAAGACCCATGAGAGTACAAGTTACTCTTGATGAAAAGAACTCCTTGGTGATTTGTAGATGGAAATTTCTGTCCTGCCCTGTCCCACAGCCGTTCAGTTCCAAAGAAACCCACAGAGGCTTATATTAACTAACTAGTTCTTACAACTTAAATTAACCCATAATTCTTGTTTATGTTTAGCCACATAGCTTGGTACCTTTTCTCAGTAAGACACTCTCATCTTGCTTCCTCTTTGGCTGGTGACTGACTCTCTTTCCCTTCCTCTTCCCAGAATTCTTCTAATCCGGTCACCGTGCCTATAATTCCTGCCTGGCTACTGGCCAGTCAGTGTTTTATTAAACTAAAACAAGTGACAAATCTTTACTGTACAAGGACATTATCCCACAGCATTTTCCCATTTTTCTTTTCAAAACAAGAACTCTGAATCTAATCTCCTTTGTTTAGCTTTTTCCTGACCATAATCCATAACAACTTGTAACCAACACTTTAACCAAAGACAAAATCCATAATCCATTTTTTGGGAATATGGGCATAGTTTTCAAGGATACTTCCTGCTAATTGGGGGCACTGATAATTTTATGAGGACCCAAAGAAAATTTAGGATTATGGTCAAATCTTGACTATAGTATTCTATGAGGCTGGATCATCTCAGCCAGTCTTGAAGCTGCTCTGGATGTAGAACTTGGTAAAAGTTACCAAGAATCTGTGCCTGACTCTGTTTTTGTCTTTCTAGAATCCTTTTTTAAAAAAGCTTTATGTCCGAATTCTTGCCAAATATTAGGGTGTCATTTTGTTGGCAGAAGTTTCCATCATGCCTGGTCCTACAGCTATTCAGTCCCAAAGAAACACACAGAGGCTTATGTTAATTATAAAACTGTTTGGCCTATTAGCTCAGGCTTATTATTAACTAGCTCTTACAACTTAAATTAACCCATAATTCTTTTCTATGTTTAACTATGTGGCTTTGTACCTTTTTCTCAGTAAGGCATTCTAATCATTCTTCCTCTATGTCATGCTGGTGACTGACTCTCTGCCCTTCCAGAATTCTCTTAGTCTAGCCACCTTGCCTATACTTCCTCCCTGGCTACAGGCCAATAGTGTTTTATTAAACTAATATGAGTGACAAATCTTTACAGTGTACAAGAATGTTATCCCACAGCAGTGGTTCATCTTGATCACTGACTTAATTGAGTTGAGAAGCACCTAGATATTTGTAAGGCACACCCTGGGTGTGTCTGTGGAGTGTCTCTAGGACTGAGTAGATCACAGCTATATCTTGCCATGGCTCCTTCCTGTGTCTCCCTTTTAATTTGCTTCTTGGCTGTCATAATAGGAACTACTCAATTATGCCCTGTCCTCCCAACAATTATAGACTTGTTGATGTCTCTAAATTGTGAGCCAAAATTAATCCTTTCTAATTTTATCTTTTTTTTTCCTTTATGAACTGAGGACCCCAGGCCTAAATCTCCAACTCCCAATCCTTCCTACTTTTAAATTTTTCTTTCAGGTGTTTTGATGAGAATGAAAACACGAATACCAGTTATCCATGGATCCTTTAATTTCCCCTATTGACTGGGAACGGTTCTGTGTCTACCATGGTAATGACAAAATGGAAACCTGAGAGTAGACTGACATGCTGTTTACATACCACGGGCTGTCAGAACTCGTCATATTGAGACCTTAGCTTCTTGATGTGGACCCAGGGATCTTTTCATCATTCCAGGTGTACAAGTTTTCTCAAGAGGCTAACTCCTAAGACAGGGAGTCTATACCTGACATTTGGGAGTGTATGGCAAATGCTGTGTGGCTCAGGCTTGGAGGATGTAACAGTAGGTCTTTGTTTTTATTGTTCAGACAGGTTCTTATGTAGTTCAGGCTGTCTTTGGTTGCCCTTGAATTTCTGATCCTCCTGCCTTTACTTCCCAAGTGCAGGATTCTGCCATGCAGGTTTATGTGTTGTTTTCCAGGGCTTGGTTCATTCTAAGCAAGTACCATACTAACTGGGCTGTATATACAGGCCCCAAACAGTGGCTCTCGGCTAAACTCACCATGAGATCAGTTTGTAGTAGGCTGGGGGCATTTCAGATCAAACTACAGCAGGGCCCACAGACTCTCACCCAGGCTAGATACTGAGTTAATTTTTATTGAAAAAGAAGAATAGCATTTCAGATGATTAAGGGGTGATTATTGGCCACAAGGAAAGCTCATGGGAAGAGCTGAATACCTGAAGGAATTAAAAAATTAAAAAGGAAGATGTCTGACACCCCAAAGTTGTAGCTGCTGTCATAATCGTCATCTCATGAAGGTTGAATGGACTTATTTAAAGAAAGATGTTGCCATTGACAGATCAGTTCATCCCAATGATGAAGAATAATGAGAAGGAAAAGATAACCAGAATATATGAAGCAAAATATTGCAATAGTTTCTGTTTTTAGGAAGACAGTTTATTAATTTTTAAGCAGATGTTTAACCTTGTCTAACACCACACATAGCAAGTGTACAACTCCTTGTGACTGGCAAGTACCTCCTGCTTCCTAAATTGTTCATTTGCGGTTACCAGGGCTGGTTTTCTTGGAAAAGGAACTGGCTTATTAGCATCTAGTTGCAAATGAATGTCACTATTGAAGTTCCTCCTGTTGATATTTGGTCTTGCATTTCTAGCTGTGGGCAGGAGAGAGAATTATGCCTGAACTTTGGGTATTTTAGCTTTCATTTGTTGAAGAGGTAGAATTATGGTGTGTGTGCTGTGGATTACTATGTTCCAGTACACACACACACACACGCATACACACACACACAGCCTAATGTCTAAGTTGATGGCTGTTTTGGGACAACCAGGAATCTTCAGAGCAGACGGGGTTGGATGGATGGCCTGGGAGGGTGAAGGAAGAGTTTTACAAACAAGACGATGGGAGGACCAGGACATTGCTTGTGGATCTCCTCACTTGACTTATTTGTCCTTATCAGGACCTGAGATGTGGAGGAGGGGGTAGAGAGAAACACAGGGAGACGGGAAATAGATATCTCAATTTCTAATGTGCTTGCCTTGCGAGACACTGAGTTTGATCCCCAAAACCCATGTAAAAGAGACAGACATAATGGCATGTGCTTGAAATCCTAGAGCTGGGGATACTGAGATTTCTGGGGCTCACTGGTCAGCCAGTTTTGTTGTATCAAATTGACATAAGTTAGTGTCATCAGAGAGGAAAGCCTCAGTTGAGGAAATGCCTCCACGAGACCCAACTATAAGGCATTTTCTTGATTAGTGATGAGTGGGAGAGGGCCCAACCCATGGTGTTCCTGGGTTCTATAAGAAAGCAGGCTGAGCGAGCCAGGGATGCAAGCTAGTAAGCAGCATCCTCCATGGCTTCTGCATCAGCTCCTGCCTCCAAGATCCTGCCCTGTTTGAGTTCCTGTCATGACTTCCTTCAGAGATGAACAGTGATGTGGAAGTGTAAGCCAAGTTAATCCTTTCTTCCCCAAGGTCATGGTCATGGTAATAGAAACCCTAACTAAGACACAGCCTAACCTGCTTGGTGAGGTCCAGGCTAGTGAGAGACCCTGCCTCAAAAAAGAAAAGGTTATTTTCTGGCCTCCCCATATCTGCACATGCATGTACACATGGATGCACACACATATGAACACACACAGGGTGCAGGGGTGTTACAGATACAGCATGGCAACACCTGTCTGATGGTCAGTTTTATGTGTCAGTTCGACTAGACTACACCTGACACTGGCCTAGCTGTGGTTGTGAAAGTGTTTTGTAGACATTATTAAAGTTTATATAGTCAGTTGATCAGTTGGTAAATCACGGTAATGGTGTGGGTGGGCCTGACCCAATGGTGACATGACCTTAAGAACAAAACAGAGGCTTCCCTTAAGAAAAGGACACTCCGTCTGGTGACAGAAGATGAAGCTCATGCTCTAAAGGTCCTGTGCGAACTATAGAGTTTAGATTAGCCTGTCCTTCCCCACGATCCTGAAAATAATTGCTTATCATGAATCTCTTAATGGCTTCATCTCCTATTCTCGATGAACTCTAATTTGGGTTTTGGATGCCAGAAATGGGATACTGACTTTAAAAAAAAAAAGGAAAAAAACACCTAAAAAGTAGAAGTGCCTTTGGAAGCGAGAGTAGACAGGGCCTGAACAAACAAACTCAGAAGCCCTTTGAAAAGCCAAGCTTTTCTTGACCTAGTTATTAGAAATAGGCTCCTGGTCCTGTCACGGAGGACTCAGAGGGAGCAGGGGGTGTGGTAGAGAAAACACATGTCATTTAGGAGAATACTTCAGGATCATGGACAGACAGTTCATACAGGTGTGGCATTAAAGACTCCCCTGGGTCTTCGTAGAGTGGCTGAGTCATGTCCTGTGTTTTGTGGTGATGTAAACTTGTCAATAATGAGCTTAGATGGGTGACTGAGGAGATTGCCAAGGAAACCACTGAAGGTGCAGCCAGGTGCTTCTTGCCTCAATAATTCTAAGATAATAGACGTGGTTTCTTTTGAGCCATACTTTTGTAGGTGACTGATGTGACCTGTTATATGTCAGGTCTTCTGCTAGTCTCTTGATGAATTATCTTGTTTAATTATTTCCATGTTCTCCTTTGAGGCAGGTGTTGTAATCCTACAGCATCGTGATGTGGAAGCTGAAGCACTAAATGGTCTAGTGGCTTGCTGCAGTTGCTTCCCATACCTGCAGACTAGGTCTTACATGGAGGGATGTCAGGGGACATGGAGGTAGCTTAGAAAGCCACAGAGGGTTGTAAGTCAGTGTGAGGTTTGCAGGGACTGTGCAGTGAGTTGTGGGAAGCGGTCTTGCTGTTGCTTCATGGTGCTTGAGCTTTGTTGAACTATATAGTAACCAGTCGCAGCTGGCTCAAATCCATCCCTGTAACTCTTACTGATTGTGTTCTTGGACAAACTACTTCACCCTCTAGACTCTACCTTTCTCACCTATACATGGGAAGTCCAATATCATCTTTCTTATGGAGATATTATGCTTAAAATAGAATAATCTGGGGAGAATGCTTAAGTCAGTATCTGACACATCAAAAGTGCTCACAAGAGTGAGTAAGGAGGGCTCAGTCCTGACGGGATATCAATGTCACACTCCTTCACTTAGGGCTCAGGAAACGACACTGGTGTGGTGGGAAAGAGACTGTGAGTCAGAGGGTGGAGAGGACGCTTGTGAAACAGTGTCTTCTGGCTGTCTGCCCAAGACCTCCACCAGATTAAACCAGTCAAAATTCCTGTGTATATATAGGGTGAGAGGTTCACAAAGCTCTGTCCCAGCTAGGGAGTTATTAGCAGTTGAAGGTTGCTGGAGAAGGGAATGTTAGTTTTTTTTTCTTCTGGTATGGTATGTGGACCCTGTTAGGTCCATGTTCAGGTGACGGCCCCCAGCTCACGCACACATGGGCAACACTGGACAGACTCCATGGGTTAGAAAGAGACCATGAAGCTGGGGCAGGAGGAGATTTTGGAGGATCTGAAAGGGGTGGATAATTTGTGCACGTGTATGAAATTGTCAAAGAAGACATTTAAAAAAATGCTCATGATCAAAATAGTAGTAGAGAAAACAGCAGCAATGGGAAGCATAAAGCATGACAATAGTAAACACTGATGATAGCTTTTCCTTTCTGCTGTGTAACCCTAGGCAGAGCAACATGGGGGTGGAGGAAGAGCACAGGCCCATGGTTGGTTAGGGATATAAACCTATCACAAGCCAAGCAAAGAGTGGGTCCTCAAGCCTTGCCTGCGCTGTGTTCTCATTGTTTGGGTTTATAATGACCTGACTGTGGCCATCTTGAGTCATAACTGCTGTGCTTACCGAGCATCATTGCCCTGTTTGTTTGTTTGTTTTCATCATTTTCCTGAAGATTATCAATAAACAGAGCCACATGGAGCTTTTTACCAATTGGACCCTGGCTCTAGGGATGTGCCTGTGAGTGGATCTTAGCTTGAGTCAAGTCAGGTGCGTTCAACTAGAATGAAGTTGCTTTTGCCTTAATCCATAAATGACCCAAACTGGGCAGGGGGAGAGGGTTACTGTGTCGCTGCCGCCGCCCAGGACTGGGATTTTGTGGGTAAGGCCTTGTATTCTCCAGTTCTGGGTCTGTTGACTTTTCCTTTCTGTCTCATAGCACCAGCACCGTGGGTCTTACCCTGACCCTGGTGTGGGACCGACTGCTCTGGAATCCCTGCGGACCAATCTTGCATCTATTTTTCTGTTCTAAATGTACTTCACTCATGAGATCTCCTCTGATCCTAGGCAAAGGAACTTCTAACACCAGGTGCTTTCCTGCTCCCTTTGTTGATGTGTTTGAGGTTTCTCCCAGGAGCCCAGGAAACTCTCTGCAGATTGGGGTCCCCATGAGCTCTCTCCTACTTAGGCCTACATCCTGAACACACACACACACACACACACACACACACACACACACACCAAAGAAACAAATCGGGTGGTGAGCTGAGCCTAGAGTGGCAGAGGGGATCCTTCAGCTTTCCTGGCCGCTTCTCGGGTTCTGTAACTGTTTTCACAGGCCTTGGAGGCCTGAGGCTGGTTGCTTAGCTCCTCTGTGGCCCTACTACCCACTCTACATGCTGCTCCCTGGCCTCAGTGTTTAATATTTACTGATCACCCATAGCATGTAAGCTGGTCAGTCATGTTCAGAAGCCTCACTCCTTTTTCAGTGAGCCGGCCCCTAATGCTCCTTCTGTCACCGCAGCTCTGAGATCTTGGAGTCTTGACTCTTCCTGGGAGTCTTTATTAAGCCAAGTCCCAGCTGAGGATGTGCAGTAACTGACTTTCCATTTCATTTGCCTCCCAAGCCTCGAGGGCACTGTTTATGCCCCTTTCCGCCTGAGGAGCCTTCATTCCCCACTCTTTTCAGAAACAGTGGGGTGGGGAAGGAGGGTGGGATTAGCTTGGAGTCCCAGCTCCTGCTCTAGACCCCTGTGCTAATGGCGGACGGTATTAGCATAATGTCTTTGGCTTCCTCAGCTGTTTGCTTTCCTGGGGAATCTGCCTGAGCCACACAGCTCTTGAATCTACTTAATGAAGACGTGGCAGGCAGTGGGTGGCTGGAGATGGAAAGCTGAGAGTGAAGGGGAGAGAAAGTCCCTTGGGTTAGATTCCTGTTACTCAATATTGTTGAGTTGGATCTTCAGCATTCCATCATGTGATATTTGGATGCTGAGAGGGGAGTTAAATATAGAATTCCTCCTTTTGGCATTTTGGAAGGTTTATATAATGTCCTGTTCCTTTTTGACAGCGGGGAGAAAGTGAATAGGTTGCTTGGAAGATTGGTCTGGGTCTCCAGCGCCTTTCAAAGCAAAGTCTACCAAGCACCCTGACCCATCTGCCTACTCAGGGGTGCTCTGTGACTCATGTTTGCAAAGGCAGGCGCCTTTTTGAGCCTGAGGACCTGCTCAGCTCAGAAATTCTATTAATTCTATTATTCTACAAGTAGCCTTCACAAGAGTGGGTGCCGGAAATAGATCAGTTGTGTGGCAGACTCTGAATCTAACTGGTTTACCAGTTTTCTTGTTCCTGCAAGTCGTCTCTGAGCATGGCTTGGCAGTGTAGCTGGCTTTGCTCTGTGAACCCTGCCCTGGCTTTGCTCTGTGAACCCTGCCCTGGTGTCCTCGGGAGCCTGTGTTCAACCTGGCTCAGCCATTTCCCAGCCCCGTGAGCTCAAGTTTGTCTCCTGAGTCCATTTTATCTTCAGCACACCCTCCACTCCTTGCCCCCTCTTTCCTTTCCTTAGTAAATGATGCTGCGTTTTACTTTGCTATTCAAACTAAAGATCCAGTACCTAACTCCTAACACTTTAAAACTGAGGGTGACTCCAGGGCTTTGCCCTCCACTCCTGAGTTACACACCAGGCCCTTTATTTATTTATTTTTGGACACAGGATCTCATATCCTAAGAAGGCTCAGACTTCTTATATATGGGGAATCACGTGAACTTCTGATGCTCCTGCCTCCATCTCTGTGGTGCTGGGATTATAGGTATGCACAGCACACAGTTTATGAAGAGGATGGAACCCTGCCTCATGCACGGCAGGCAAGCACTCTACCAACTGTGGCTACCCCCCTCCTACTCTTCACTTTGAAACAAGGTCTTGTTGAGTTGCCCAGGTTGATCTTGGCTTCACTCTGTAACCCAGGCTAGCCTTGAATTTGCCATTCTCCTGCCACAGTCTCCAGAATAGTTGAAATTACAGTCCTAGGCCATTAGGTCAGGCCTTCTAGAACTAACACAGTTTCTGCCTGTCTGTCTGTCTGTCTGTCTGCCTGTCTGTCTTATCAGCTATATTCTAAGCACCAGCAAGTGCTGCTTGCTCTACTTTTGCATCATACCAAGGAACCATTTCTCTGTCTTTGATGTAGCTGCCCCCGAAAGGCCACTATCAACAAGAACAGCATCCATCTGCTGGGCTCTGCTTCCACTTGGATGTTTTGCCATCAATTTGTGGTCCGGTTGCTCAAGTGATTAAGAAGAACAGCACCATAAGCCGCACCTCCAACCTGCATTTATCCTTATGAAACTCTAACTACAGCTTTCTGTTTTACCTAGAAGTAAAATCAATTGCTTGTTGGGACCTGAAAGGCCTAACACAATCCACTGCTTATATCTTAGACCAAATCCTTTCCTCCCTTCCCACAGTATCTTCCCTGGGATCCCAACTTAGGGCCTTTGCCGTTGTTATTTCCTTTGCCTGGGAACTTTTATCATCATCATTATTTTAATATTAATTTGAAGCTAACATACAAACTAGTGGGTTTCATCAGGGCATCCTCATACAGATATGCTATCATACATTGTTCTCATTCTGTGTATGCTGTCACCATCTCTGAGTTCACAGCACATGTTAAACATAGGTTCTGCATAGGAGGCAGAACATTTGTTATTTGTCTTCCTGTACGGGACTGCCTTTTCTAGATGCTGTTTTAGTTTTATCTCCAGCATTATTGCCTGTGACAGGCAATCTTTTTCATGTATGTTTGGGGTGCATGCGTGTTAACATATGTGCATGTGGAGGTCCAAGAGGGGCATCAGGAATTTTCCTCAGTTGTTCTCCATCATAGTTATTGAGGCAGAATCTCTCATTGAACCCAGGTATCACTCATGACATATAGATTTCAGTGTCAGTGTGTCCTAGCTAGACATCCTGTTCCAGTAATTGCAGGTTTCAGCCTCTGAATTCTGGGCTTATAGTTGGGCTGTCACACCCACTGGAGAGTTATGTGGATTCCAGGGATGCAAGTTCTGGTGTCCTCACCCTTGCGGCTTGCATGGCTTTCACCACTGAGCAGTCTCTGCAGTCCACAGGTTGTTGGTCATCCAAGCTAAAGTCCCCCTCCCACCGTGATCACAGCCTTCAGCTTGCTCTTCCACAGCCGAGCTCTAACAGAACATGGTTTTCTTAATGACTTTATCTGTGTGAAGACAGTATGTGCTCTTTGAAAGTAGGGGGTTTGTCTTCATTACTCCTGGATCCTATGAAGGAACTATGCAATAGGTGCATTAGTAAAGACCTGGAGTGTATAAGACTGAAAAGACGGTCAAAATAATGACATTTACAGGAAAATGGATGGAACACGGGATCACAGTGTTAAGTGAAAGAAGCCAAAATAAGCTTAGAAAGTAAAATACCACATTTTCTCTTACAGATGACATCTAGATTTCAGTGTTTCTGTGTGTGTGTGTGTGTATGTGTGTGTGTCGGTCATAAAAATAGAGAGACTATGAAAGGGGAGAAAGAAATCTCAAGTGAGAGGGTAAGACATGGAAATGGACTATGTGTTTGACATGAAAGCAGAGCAAGGACTTTTGGGACCACTAAGGGAAGAGGGGAGACAGTAGGAGAGAGATAAGAGTAAAGTAGGAGGAATATCTGCAAGGAGATGCTGTGGCTAAACCCTAGCTTCTATGCCAACTTAAAGAAATGAGTGTGAGGAGTGGCTATGAGCATGAAATGAGCACACATGAATGCACACACAAATATATAAACATTCACACAAGTGTGTGAATATACACACACACAAACACACTGTGGTGGTTGGAATGAGAATGGCCTCTATAGGTTCATATGTTTGACTGCTTGATCCCTAGTTAGTGAAACTGTTTGGGAAAGATTATGAGGTGTGGCCCTGTTGGAGGATGTGGGTCACTGAGGTGGCTTTGAGGTTTAATAAGCTCACTCCGGGCCCAGTCTCTCTTACTCTGTCTGTGGATCAAGATGTAAGCTCTTAGCTACTCCTCCAGTGCCATGCTTGCATGCCTACTGCCTTGCTCCCCACTGTGATGGTCACGGAGTTACCTTTTGAAATTGTACGAAGCCCACAAGTGGCTTCTTCTTATAAGTCGTCTTCATGGTGTCTCCTCACAGCAATTTAATAGTGACTGACACACACATACAACACAAACACACACAAACATACAAACACACCTAACACTTAGCATGCACATAGAACACATACATATACTCAGCACACAAAGCATTCACATACAACTAATACATACACACACCACACATACACACACCACAAATGCACACATACTACACAAACATACATATAAACACACACACACGCACAAACACATAATACACACACACACATTCTTACAAATGTGCTGAAACAACCATGGTAAGAACCTTTTTCTTTCAATGCCAGGGCTTGAACTCAGGTAAGGACACAGCCACCTGTGCCAGGCAGTGCAGTTATGACCGGGCAGGCAGTGCTGTTGTGGCTGCCAGGAGGCGGGCTTCCTAGAACACTGGGTAGCTGGGTCAGGCCTCCCCAGTTCCATTCTGATCCCATGCAATTTCTGCCTGGTGTTGAATCCAAACTCTTTCCTTCTCAGCTCTTTGGGGGATCTGCATCTGCCCGGCATCTGCTTCTTAGCAGATGAACTTGGCACATGGCACTTTTAGAGACATTTAGCATGTAAAGATATTTATAAAGGAGGGATTATCTTCTATTTTTGCCCAGTCATCTGCTGGGGTGGGGAGAGCACCTATGAATCTTTCTCTTGTCTGGAGAGGGCTGCCCATCTCTGTCCTGGATGGTCAGGGCTGCAGAAGAACTGAATCCAGGCCCAGTTTTAGTGAATGAAGCATGCATGGGGGTGGTCTTGCTACACAGGACATCCCATAATTTGGCCTAGTCATATGGTCCTTGCTTTCCAGATAATTCTTATTTTAGAATGTATATGTATTATGTATGCATATGTTTGTGTGTGTACATACACATGCATGCACATGGAGGTCAGGAGTCAACCCTGGATGTCTTGTTCAATTGCTTGTCACCTAGTTTTTTGAGACAGGATCTTTTACTGAACTTGGAGCTCATTGATTTTGTTAAGTTGGCTGGGCAATGAGCTCCAGGATCTGCCTGTCTTTGCACTGCTCCACTGCTGAGGTTATAGATAGGCCCCACCCCACAGTTGAGGTTATAGATAGGCCCCACCCCACTGCTGAGGCTATGTATAGATAGGCCCCACTCCACTGCTGAGGTTATAGATAGGCCCCAGCCTACTGTTGAGGTTATAGATAGGCCGGCCCCACTGCTGAGGTCATAGATAGGCCCCGCCTCACTGCTGAGGTCATAGATAGGCCCCGCCTTGCTGCTGAGGTTATAGATAGGCCTTGCCCCACAGCTGAGGTTATAGATAGGCCCTGCCCCACTGCTGAGGTCATAGATAGGCCCCACCCCACTGCTGAGGTATCATTGAGCTTGACTTTTATGAGGTGCTACACATGCAAACTCAGGTCCTCATGCCTTTGTAGCTGGCATCTGACTGAGCCATCTCCTGGGTTACCATTATGGTCACTTCCTTTGTAACATCCTTAGAAGTACAGGTGTGAAGTCAGAGGAGAGAAACCCGCACACTGCCCCCATTTTTGTCACAAATGACAATTCTGAGGCTCTCTAAGGCAGGGTATAATCCGAGATTTCTGAAATCACTGATGGTTACACCCAGGGATACATCCATAGTTATGGAGAGTAATGGCTTGTTACATCAAAAGGACATCGCAGGGCTGGAAAGATGGCTCAGTGGCTAAGAGCACTGGCTGCTCTTCCAGAGGACCCAAGTTCAGTTCCCTGGTTTAGTTCCCAGCACCCACATGGCAGCTAACAGCCATCTATTACTCCAGATCCAGGGGACCTGATGCGTTCCGTTCTTCTGGCCTCCGTGGGTACCAGACATGACCTTGGTGCACACATAAACATGTGGGTAAAACACGTGCATAAAACTAAAACAAATAAACTTAAAAATAAAGGATCTCTGCACAAATCAGCCAGCAAAGGGGACACAGGAAAGTTACAACTTGGGTTTCTGGTATGTGCTGGTTTCCAAGCTGTTGTGGGTACACAACACGTTTCCAGCAACCTTGGGTTCTGCAGTGAGTGCTCGAATGGCTGACCTCATTCTCCAGGTCTCCCAGAAGCTAAAGCCCCCACCTTAAATCAGGGTTAGATCACTCACGTGACTCAAGGCCCCAAGTATACAAATACGCACAAGACTCAGGCTTACCTGAGAAATCAAGGGCAAAAACATTACCCTTGGGGGTAATGTTAGATTGTTTGCTTTGTAAGAAGGGCTGGACCAACAACTCTTAAACGGATTAGTTTTGCAGCTAGCAGAAGGACTGGCTGTTTCTGAGGTTCTAACACCCAAAATGATCTGTGTATATATGTGTGTGTGTTTGTCTGTCTGTCTGTCTCTCTCTTGTGTGTGTTTACAGGTGTGTGTGTACAGGTGCACTTGTGTGTGCAAATGTGCAGATGCACTTGTGTGTACAGGTGTGTGGGTGTGTGTGTGTGTGTGTGTGCATGCACACATGTGCAGATCTGATTTCTGTGTCTTCAGAGGCAGGTAAAGAGTAAGCTAGTCCACTGGGTGGAGCGGTGTTCATAACAGCAGCAGAGGTGACCAGGCATTTAGGGCCTGTGAGTAAGGATGGTGTCAAAACCACATTTCAAAGGCAGATGATCTTTTGGACTGAATCAGATGACTGATTTTGTGATCTTTACAGAGTTCAAGAAATAACATAAAGGAAATTGAAAGAAGCCAAGTTGGAGGCACAGGTTTGTAATTACAGCTGTTCAAGAAGATGAGGCAGGAGAATTGTACATTCAAGATCTGTCCTTGGTAGAATGAGTTCAAGGCCAGCCTAGACAACTTAGTAAGACCTTGTCTCCAAATAAAAGGAAGGGTTGTGGCTCAGTGGCACTGTGTTTGCCTAGTATATGTGAGGCCCTAGATTCAACCCACAGTACTACAGAAATAAACCCAGAAAGCCCAACAAAAGTTAGTGATTTTTGATATGGGGTTATCAACTGTAATATATAAAGGACACACACACATACACACACACACGCAAATACATACCCCATACTTACATATATGTGAAAAAGAAAAAAACACTCCATGGTTTGAAAATGCTTCCCCAAATCCATGAGCTAGAACTTAGTTCCTAGCACAATGGAGTCATTCGGCTGTCAGGTGGGATTGGGACTGCTCACGGCTGTGGGCTGAGCCCTGGGGGAGTGGGTTGTTAGGAGGTGAACTCTGTTCTCTTCTTTGTGTGTGCCCATTTGCCCTCCCAATTTCTTGCTGCACCACACAACACAACCTAAAGTGTTCCTCGGATTCTGCTCATTTCGGATTCTACCTTCCATAACTGTGAGCTAAACTGACATCTTTCCTCTTTAAGCTTCCCAGTCTTGGGCTTTCTGTGGTTGGCAGTGGAAAACAGACCACGATACCCTATGAGGGATGCAGAAGCTGGATGTGGTGTAGCCCACAATCTCAAAGTTCAGCTTTGGTGTAGCCCACCCACAGTCTCAGAGTTCAATGAGGCTTCTGTGATGAGACCTTGTTTGAAAGAAACCCTTCTTCCCCAAGCTCTCTCTCTCTCTCTCTCTCTCTCTCTCTCTCTCTCTCTCTCTCTCTC
>LOJH01034443.1:4188-16029 GCA_001685095.1 Ellobius talpinus
TGTTGAGCATTTCCTTAAGTGTCTTTCAGCCATTTTAGATTCCTCTGTTGAAAAATCTCTGTTTAGGTCTGTACTCCATTTTTTATTGGATTATTTGTTCTAGCAATGTAAAGTTGCTTGAGTTCTTTATTTATTTTGGAGATCAATCCTCTGATGTAGTGTTCGTGAAGAGCTTTTCTCATTCTCTAGGGTGCTGTTTTGTCTTGTCGACTGTGTTCTTTGCTTTACAGAAGTTTCTCAGTTTCAGGAGTCCCATTTATTAATTGTGCCTCTCAGTGACTATGCTACTAGGGTTATATTTAGGAAGTGGTCTCCTGTGCCCATGTGATCAAGTGTACTTCTGACCTCTTCTCTGAGATTCAGTGTGGTTGGTTTTATGTTGAGGTTATTGATCCATTTGAACTTGAGTTTTTTGTATGGTAATAGATAAGAATCTATTTGCACCACACCTTCTATAACTGCTAGAGTGTACCCATACTTTTATAGGCTGCAAAGATAGTGGAATTCTTCAATTTTACCATAATACCCTAAGATCCCTAGTTACAGCAAAGAAGCCGCAGGGCAACTCTCCATGCTGTCCAGTTGGAAATAAAATGAGTAACACATAAAAGCAAAGACCTCTGGACATCTTCAGGGGAAAACATTTATCAAGAAAGCCATTATTAATAGTCAAAGAGAAATGTGTTATATATATATAATATATATATTGATATATATTGATATAGGATCAAGACATATGAAAAGAAAAACTGGGCATTAAACCTCCAAAGGTGCACCAGAAACAGAGAGCAGACAAATTGAAATCGATAGAATTCTTGATAGAAAACTGAAAAGAGGGAATTATTTAAAAGTTCAATAAGATCTAAGAGGATATAGGTAAGTAGTTAAACGTAATCAGGAAGATGACTCAGGATATGAATGAAAAACTAAAGCAGAGAGACTTGAAAATAGTAAAAGTCAACTTTGGATTAGAAACAATGCAATAAATCAAATACTATGTTCAAATGAAAGTGTGAAAAATGAGCTATATTTTTAAAAGAATATTTGGGACTAGAAAGATAGCTCAGGACTTAAGAACATTTACTGCTTAATTATTAGGTGTGATTAATAAGAGATTAGCATTATTGAGGAGAAATCCTCTGTGAATCATTTCCTCAGGTTCAGAATCTATGTGGTCCAGGGAAATCAAGGCTGCATGTCAAGCTGGCAGTTCAACTCAGTAATGTTTAGGAGTTTCCCAAGAAGCAGTTGTTTTGAAGTCATGGAAGCTGGATAAATGAAAGAGACGAAGAAGAGACTGAGGATCAACTGCAGTAGAGACCCTAGCATTTTGCAGACTATCAAGGACAGCAGCAGGTGTGGGGTGGAGCTAGCCTGAATCTACAAGACCAATCATGTGTGCTGTAGATGGTAGAACCAGGGATATTGAGCTGTTCAAGCCTTTTTGAGCCTGAATGACCATCACGGAATCCTAGACTATGGAGATTGAGCTGCAGAATTTGACTTACAATGTTGGTTTTTCTTTGTTTTGATTATAAGTGTGCCCTGATTCTTCGCACTTAGAATAAGATATATGGAATTTAATTTTTATTTTTAAGAGCTCAGGGATGTAAAAAAATCTTTATGGAAAAGTTTTATGGAACTTAATTTTTAGTTTACAAGAGCCCAGAGAAAATAAGATTGCCCTATAGTAAAGTCTGTGGGATTTATTATTATTATTGTTAACGATTGATATATGTATATCAGTGTTGCTATACCTGTTTAAGTGATCCTGGATTATATGAAAAAGCAGGCTGAGCAAGCCAAGGGGAGCAAGAGAGTAAACAAGATGGCTTCTGCTTCAATTCCTCTCTTCAAGAGCCTGTACTGAGTTCCAGCCCTGACTTTACTTCATAATAGAATGTTTCCTGCATGATGAAATTTCCCTTCCTTCCAAAGTTGCCTTTGGCCATTGTTTTATCACAGAAAGAGGAATAAGATCCAGACAAAAAAGGTTTAATTTTAGATCGCAATTGTAGACATAATTTTTATGTTCCACAGAACAGGGCCTGTGGCGTGGTAGAACATTATGGCAATGGGATTGTTTACAAAGTTGTTAATCTCAAGGGAATCAGGACACAGAGAGGGAGGCAGGAAGAGACTGTGAACTTGATACATTTCAATAACTTAGATAAACAGGAACTAAGCAAACTCAGAATTAATTTAAAAAAATGAAATACCAAACATTAGAGCAGAAATAAATAAAGACTCTTTAAAACCACTGATTAACTATTTGCAGTTTGGGGAAAGATTAGCAACACTACTTAGACTAATTAAGAAAAAGGGAAGAAACAGATAACCAGAAAAATAAAGTCACACTAAAGTACATAATTACAAAGGATCATTAGGTGTTACTTTGTAGAACCTCTGCAAGTTTGAAAATGTGGAAGAAATGAACATATATGACTTACAAAATTAAAACAAGCAGCTATAAAAGCAAACTTGCTGAATAAATCTATAATTAGTAGTGAGATTAAATTAGTACTAAAATATATCTAAGGGAAAAAGTCCTGGGAACTGATGGCTTCACTAGTGAATTTTATCAACCTTTTCTAGAATTGATGCTAGTCTTTCTGAAACTATTGCATAAACTTGTTAGGAGGGAAACTTTCAAACCTTGTTCTGTAAAACAGCATTACTCTGTTAATTAAAACTAGACAGTGAAGGACGAAGAAAAGTATAGACAAATATTCCCAATGAACACAGATCTGAAAATTCTCAACTAATGCTAGTAAAACAAATTCAACAGCACAGCGAAAAGATAGCTCAGCATAATCATATTCATTTTATGCCAAGAATGCAAAGATGGGTTGAAATAGGCTAATTTTTAAGTGTAAAATGTGAAAGAATAAAATGATGAAATGATAGTTATCTTAATAGAATGAGAAAGTATTTGATAAATTGAAACATCTCTTGAATAAAAATCTATGGGAAAATCAAGGAACAGAAAATTTACTTCTCTTCAAAATAAAGGTATACATGATAAACTAATAGTCATATTTATGTAAAACAAGGAACAAGAGAAGGGAAATAAAGGTCCTACAAATTGAAAGGAGAAAGTAAAATTATCCTTTTGCAGGTCATACACATATAAAATCCACGTGACTGGTTTACCAGCAAAGATTTGGCATGTCTGTCTCCATTGGGGCTACTTAGCATCTCTGACTCTGCCTTTTTCCTCCAAGCATTCAGTTTAGTTTTCCCCGCCTAGTTCTATTCTACCCTATCACAGGTCCCAAACAGCTTCTTTATTAACCAATGATATTCACAGCATACAGAGGTGAATGCCACATCAGACATGTAGATAATTAAAGGAAATTTAAGGAAAAATATAGCAGAGCTGAAGGCATCAAAATAACTGATTTATTAGTTAACAAAGTATACAGGAAACAGACCATTTTCTTCCTGGTTCCAGAGGGTTCAGTCCTTCCTCTTTAGCTTTACTGATTATGGGCCTATACTGAGAGAGAACATAGTGAAAATGGGAGCATGTGGCAGGGGCTACTTACCTCCTGAAGAAAAGAAGCAGAGAGAATGACAGAGAGGGAACAGGGACAATTTATATTGCCTAAAGATACCCCATGAGACTGACTTCATCCAGCTAGGCCCCACCTCTTATTTCCTAACCAGCTGGTGCCAGCCCTTTAATACATGAGCCTTATGGCAGGGAAGAACAAACACTATATGCAAAAATTGTCCCTGCACACCTCACCCCAAAAGCAAATATCCATCTTGCAATACAAAATTCATTGTCTATCTTCAAGAAATCTCATAGTCTTAGTCTTAGTTGAGCATTGTTCAAAAGTTCAAATCCAAAATCTTTTCTGTGATTCCCTGTAATTGTTGTGTTTTTTTATTAAGTTGCATTCTCCTAAGAGACAATGGCACAGAATAAATTTATCTATTACAAAAGGGAGGAATGGTGGAACAAAAAGGAAGGGTGAGAACCAAGCAAGGCTAGGACCTAACAGATAAACATTAAGTCCTGTAGCCCACATCTTAGATCTATAGCACAGGGCAATATGTGAACTCCAAAAGCCTGAGCAAACACACCTCTATGGCCTTGCAAGATAGAGTCATAATGCCTCACCTTTGTCTGGGGACACTTATTGTATCTTTCTTTGGTAGATGTCCCATGTCCTAAGCATCTCCAATATCCTGAGTGTTTCCATTGTAGTTTAATTTTCACTTTTTACGGTGTCACTTACCTCACTCTCAGAGGTTGTCTGCAGGTTAACTCTAGCCCTGTCAATACACATCCTGGTCTTCTGTCCACCTGCTTTGTGGCCAACAAGGCTAAGGCCCCTCATATCGAAAGACATTCCAAAGATGTGAATGGAGTACCAGGACACTTTGGGCATGTGAGCTTGAGCAGAAGAAACAAAACACTTCTCATTCTCTTTGTAAAAGCAAGCTAAAACTGAGGTGATGTTTATATTTAGCTTAAACAAGCAAAAGTACAGCATGAAATGCAATTCGTGTTACATCTTTTGTTTTGGTAAAAGAGCCAAGAATAATCCTCACAGGTCATCGCCCTTCTTATAGAGATAGAGTGGACAGACCAGGACATTCCCTTCCTGTTCTTGCTTCCAAGTGCATTCACTAGTAACAGTTTATGTAAGTCTCTTCAGAAAACAATTTTGTGAGAAGAACACTCTGCTCCACTCATCGTTCACAGGAAGTTCACAGCTTTCTTCCACAGGCTTCCATATATCTCTTTGAAATCTAGGTAAAATCTTCTATGACCTACGTTTTCACGAAAACTCTTACATGTTTCTTGCCAGCAAATACAAGCATCATGTAGAGGAACACAAGTTTGACCTTTATCTTGAGCAACAGAAATGTCTCTTATAGTAGAGCTGCATTGGTTCTTATACTAATTGCCCAGAAAGCAGAGCACAGTGAAGTGAATCTTAAGAAAACACCTTGTAGACCCTGTGCAAGCAGGGTACACCGGAGGCTCTCCCTTCTTACGGGCAAGTATTTCAAATAAGTCTATGTATTTATTCTCTTGAGTCCATGATGGGTGGGTTATGAGCAATTCCTGAAATGCCCTCAAAACATATTTCTACTGTTCCCATCAAAAATATCTGGCTTCCTTCTAGTGAGGCTAATCTCTTCAGCTACACCTTTGATACCCCCAACTTAACATTCATTTTTTTTCTGACTAAGGCACAACTTTGTAAACCTTTCTGGGTTTTGCTCCTAATTCTGGCTAACAGCAGCCAAGAGTACATATGAAATAGATTAAATGCTCCATTGCCTTAAAATTTTCTGTGGGATTGAGAGTCAGCCTTTCATTAAGTTTTAGAGCATCAACAAAATATAGATTGTTCTTTGGCACAATATAACATGAATGCCTCTAGATGAATTCCCAGTATAATTATCATTCTTATCTGAAACCTCACTACCTTGGTCTCCACTATCTGTTCCTATGGGCATGTGATATCCTCTGATTTCCCATGAGAACTGACCATTAAGCTTTGCCTAAAGCACAATAGGTTTTATATAGTCCATTTAACAAAAGTTTTCTAATTCTTTCTTCACACAGTCCCCGAAACTTAAGAACTATGGGGTCGAGTTTAGTCTCAGAAATAATCTCTACTTCTCTTTAGGAATTGAATTTTCAAAGCTAGTACCAAGACCCCTAATAGAAAAACTTAAAGGAGAAAAGGTCCATGCTTTCAGAAACTTCATTCCATAGTTCCTGCCCAATAATTCTGGATCCATAGTGATACAGAACAAAGTTGAAGGCCATGCAGAATGGGGTAATGTTACCTGTGGTACTCATGATGGGGAGAGGAAGAGCCACAGTGAAAGAGAAAGATGAGAGAGACAGAGAAAGAGCGACCCAGAATGAGATAAAATCCTAGTGGATACAACTCCACCTCCAGCAACTTACTTTTTCCATTAGGTCTCACCTACTAAACTTTCCAGAACTCCTAGAACAGCACCATAGGTGGTAACCAAACTTCCATTATGTTAGTGTATTGAGAGGGTACTTCCTATCTGAACCATAACCCACAATAGATAAAAAATCATAGTAAATAAAACGACATGGTCTTATTAGAAAACACAGACCCAGAAAGAGGACAGAGATGCTAGAAATTAACCCACAATTTATTGTCAACTGTTCTTCAAGAAAGAGGTCAAAATATTTATTGGAGATATGAAAACCTATTCAACAAATCGTGCTCAGAAAATGCACGGCAGAAGACAGACATTTGACCGTTTTCTCTGAAACTGCACAAAGGTCAAATTGTGATGGTTTGAATAAGAATACCCCCAATAGGCTCATATGTTTTGAACAATGGTTACAAATTGGTAGAACTCTTGGAGAAAGATCAGGAGTGTGACCCTTATTGGAGGAGGTATGTTATTGGGGGTAGGATTTAAAATTTAAATAGAGGAGCTCCATTCCCAGAGAGGAGAAAGAGTAAGGAGAAAGGAGACAGGAGAAGGGGAGAGAGACATGAGGAAGGAATAGACAGTGATGGAGAAGAGAGAGAGACAGAAAAAATCCTGCTTGTCTCTATCCAAAATAGCATAAAAGAGGGACATTAAAATAACAGAACACTTTTGTGCACCAACCACTGTACTACAGCCCATGAACACACAAAAAAGCACGTTCTACCTCAGTTTGTGTCTCCAAGGCTGAGGGAATGCCAAAGTTTATGCCACTGCTGGGCTTTAGGGAAACACTTAAACATTGTCATAGGAAGACATCAGAAAAGACTAAAGAAGAAGCCAGGGTGTTCATCTTCGGTAGGTTAAACAAGGGCTCTTTCACTCATCTGCCCTGCCATGGCCAGTAGGGTAGTATCATCAGAGGCCAAGAAGAAGACTCATGGGCATCTCTATGTCTTTTTTCCAGAGATGAGGTTCCAGGACCAATAATGAGCTCTCTTGAGCACTAATATCAAAGATTCTCAGACCCTCAAGTACTAATGAAGATCAACTGGGAAACTAGGGCTACCACAGTCCAGGGTCATATTACATAAGATACTGAAAGCATCCAAGTTTTTACTGGAAATTTTTCATCAGTCCAGTAATTGCAATGTCTCCAAGAGGAATGGATAGTATCATCAATAAAATCCAGGGACACATGTTACAAGATACTGAGAAGATCTGCGTTTTTACTGGACATCATTCAGTCAATAAAATCCAGGGGCACATGATACAAGATACTGAGAAGATCTGAGTTTTTGCTGGAAATCATTCATCATTCCATTGTAATGACGTCAAGAGTAATGACTAGGACAACCAATAAAATCCAGTACAAAACAAGAGAAATATGAGAATTATCAGCCCTTACACAATTACTTCAATGAGCAATAAAAAGCAAACACACTTAAGGAAGAAAACAAAGTGTATACCCATCATAAAAGTAGAAAAACTAAATAAAAAGTTTGGAACTTTGAAACTCAGTAAGAAAAATACTTAAAAACTGATGAGTGGGCTCATGAAAAAATTAGTATACTTGGAGACACATGATAAATTCACTGAATCTCAATGAGTAAAACAATAAAAGTTATTAAAATTTCACTAGACTGGTGGGACAATGTAGTAAGCGATAATAACATCCATATCATTGGAGATGAAGAAGGAGAGGAATAAGGATGAAAACCATAGAAGTCAAGACTCACAGCTCCCCAAAAGGAGGAAGACACTAACTTTCAGAAGACACACAACAAATCTGCAATACTGATGTCAAGAAACACGAGGGCATGCCAGCAATGCTTCTGATAAACAAGAAATGAAGAAAAAAGAAAAAAAACACTTCAATACAGCATCAAAACCAAAACAACTTATTTGTAAAAAAAATTAAAAAAAAATTTGAATGACATGAGTCCCATTCATGAACCATGAGCCTCAGAAGCAAGCAGCAAACATGTTTCAGGTGCTGAGAAAGAGCAACTTTTAACCAGGAATTTCTGAGCTATCACAAGTATCTCCCAGACAGGGAAAAGGAAATAAAAAATGTCACATGAACAGAAATGAGAAATAATTATTTCATAAAATAGCATATCAAAGTTCTCAAATGACAAGATGCTTTATGAAGGCTGTCACCTGAACACAGAACACAGAGGGTCACCTGAACCTGGAACCTGAAACACGGAACACAGAGAGACCTGAGAAGATAAGGTGTGCAATAAACTTCCCTTTGAAGTCAGGACTGGAGCAAAACTAACTCAGGGCCCTTTCGTGTGGTTGTGAGTGTATCTTGGGTTTACTTTGTTTTCTTGGTTTAGGGGGCTTGATGTATTGCTTTCTTGTTTGTTTTTTGAGAAAGAACTTAAAGTTGGATGGGTAGGGATGGGAGAGGAGCTAGAGGAACTTGGGGCAGTGGAAGAATACCATTAAAGTATATTTGAATTTGAAAAATGTTTTAAATAATGAACAATATATTAATAATAATTTTTAAAAGTAGATGTATGCTCTGGAAATAAATAAGGAAATAAAATGAGTTAAATGAATGGTGGAGGGTAAAGACAAGAAATAGGTGAAATTTTGTACTTAAATTATTGTATTAGGTTCCCTATAGAGACCAAATAATATAGCACATAGAGAGAAACGTGTAACAGATTCACATTATCACAGTAGATGAGAAGTCTAGCAACAAGTATCTTCAGGCTGGAAATCCTGGGAAGCCAGTAGCATGGCTTAGTCTGAGTCCAAAGGCCTGAGAGCCAAGGAAACCAGAGAAGAGATATGAACTTGAGGCCAAGAGCTCTGGTTCTAGTGAAGAAGCTATTAGTGGAAGTCTTGGAGTCCAAAAGCCAGGAAGCTTACAGTTCTGGCATCGCAGGCTGAAGCAAAGTTCTTAGATGCAGAAAATTAAAGTACATCCTGTAGCTCTCTCTCTCCACGCTTCCAGCCCACCACGTGGTGCTCAAGTACACCAAGGAGCTTCCTCACCTGGGAGAAGTTAGTTGCCTCTGGGAAAATCCTCACAGGAACACCTTAAATACTTCTCCAGATGATCCTTAACTCAGTGGCACCAACATGTTCAATAAATCATTCACTGTGCCAATCCTTCACTGGCACAGTGAATCAATCATCAAATAAAATTTCCAAGAGCTCATTGATTTTATTCAAGCTCTTACACCAAACCTTAACTGGCCAAACTAATACAGAGTTTAATCACAATAGCTAATTGTCAGTTAACTGCAGGTGATTGTTTAGCCAGTTGGCCAGTTACTATGAAAATAAGCACATTGGTTCTATCCTTCTGTTTTCTCTAAATGCCATTAGGGCAGGTCACATTGGTTGTAGGGTTCAGAGCCTATTCTGATTCGGGGAACTGTTTATCAATGTTGCTTTGTTTTTCTCTTTCATTCTGTTTTTCTTAGTGTAAGTAAATGGTACTAAATTTAATTGGGGTAAGAAAATTTATTTTTAACAGATTATATACTTAGGTTGACAGTTTATGTATATATAATATCTAGAGAGGCCACTATAAAAGCTATACATGGTAACACAATGGAAAATTAGTCCATTTAAACCCTAACATATGAATTGAATGCAAATCATTAAATAATTAAAAGACATATATCAGCATAGTGATCCATGTCAATGGTTCACAGAAAATGCCTCAAACACACACTGTCTATAACACTTTAATTTAAATATGGTGGTATAGTCAGGCTACAATTAAAGCAGAAATATAAATTTTAAAATAGATGACAGGGCAATGAAAACTTGCTCTGAGAGACATGGATGTTATAGAGAGGCAAAGGGGATAGCCCACCTAAAACATCAAGCAACCCTAAGGGTAGCCAGGCCAGAACTTTACTTAAAAACTGACAGAATTGAAAAATAAATAGTAAGCCTGTATTTCATTCAACAACTGACTGAGCAGCCAGGCTACAAGCTAAGTAGTATATTAGTACTTGACATCACCACCAAAGAGGAAATAGAAATTTAGAGGCCACCACACTGAAGAAGCAGTTCAGCACATTCTTTTAAGCTTCTGTAGACAACCCCCCAAATAGACCATATCCTATACCATAATGCTGAGAGTGTTTTCCTGCCATAGTAGAGTCTGACTGAAAGCAGGTTGGAGGGAACCACATCAGCAGCTTCCATAGAAGTAAAGAATAGGAGAGTCTTTGCCAGACTTGGGGCTTAGAAGTAGAGCTTAGTTGTGGGCACAGACATGCATGTAAAAGACCAGCAGAGTAACATTCACTGG
Organism: Ellobius talpinus; assembly: GCA_001685095.1. Classification (NCBI taxonomy): domain Eukaryota; kingdom Metazoa; phylum Chordata; class Mammalia; order Rodentia; family Cricetidae; genus Ellobius; species Ellobius talpinus. Next base: position 14,423 of record LOJH01034443.1, read on the forward strand.
TGGTCTCAGCACTTAGGGTGCAGAGCGGGATCAACACAAGCTTGTGGCTCTCCTGGGCCACAGAGCAAGAGTTGAAATGGAAAAAAAACAAACAAAAACATGAAAAAACAACCCCTAAACCAAAACCACATTTAATTAGGAATAATAAGTTATGTTCTATAGGAGGAGGACAACTGTAATTAATATCATATAATTCAAAGTACTATGATGAATGGAATTTGGATGTTCCCAACAACGAAAATGAAAATAACTGAACTTATGAATATGTTAATAACATTGACACACCATATATGTATGGCAATATACCACACAGTTCTCTGTAAGTATGAACAGTTTTATGTATGGCAGACACAAGACCCTCATGAATGTAAATGCAAAAATCTGAACACTATAGTAGCAAATAGATTTTAGCAATACATAAAAATTCTAAACTGCATGGTTTAGTACTTGAAAACTAATGCATACAATCCACAATTAGGTGGCAACTAAATAATTATAGCATTCATAGGTAAAGAAGCAAAATCCATTATCTGCAGTATGAATAACAAAAACCCAGAAACAGATATTGGGTTCAATTTGAAGATCAGAAAAACAAAGAAGCAAAGCCACTGGAGAGCTCTTACCTCTATGAAATCTTCAGAATGAAAGAGAGCACGTTCTTGTCTCATCCAGTCTTATATTCCTCTCTAGTGCTGGGATTAAAGGCATGCACCATCACCACCTGGTCCTTATGGTTAACTAGTGTGGCTGCTGGGATTAAAAGTGTGTGCCATCATTACCTGACCTGTATGACTCACTAGTGTGGCTGTTTTGCATTCTGATCTTCAGGCAAGCTTTATTTATTAAAAAACAAATGAAATATTACTACACTTACCCTTTTGTATCTGAAATAAAAAGCTATAACTAATATAAGAAAAATCATATACAGTAAGTATAAGAACTATATACAATATATACAGGCAATAATTACATCAACAGTGTCTAGTACATTTGTATTTGACAAATTTAGTGAAAATACTTAATGTCTATCCTATCTTGTTCAGTCCAAAGTCTTGTACCTAATTTACTTTCTATCATAACTTTCTTTCTGCCTCTGGTAAAAAAGGAAAACTATAACTATCTATCTTTAACTCCCCTAGAGACCCAAGAAAGAAATAATATTAACTGTGTAGGCAGGAAGTACAAGCAACCAACTTCCAAAAAATGTGAGAAATGATGGAAGCAGTTAGCTACCTAGACAGTCACCCAAAGTTCTTTGCAATGTTGAGGCATCTGTCTTCAGCCTACAGACCAAAGCTAAGAGTGCACATAAATGGCATTGCAATAGTGGGTTTGATTGACATGGGTGTGGATGTGTGTATCATTACTCCAGAATATTGGCATCCAAATTGGCTTCTTCAAGAGGCAGATGTTCAATTACTAGGAATTGGAACCCTATCTCAAATGAAACAAAGTGCAAGATGGGTTGACTGCATAGGGCTTGAAAGACAGAGAGAAAAGCTAAGGCCGTATGTGGCTAATATTGCAGTGAATTTATGGGTTCGTGACTGGCAGCAGCAATGGAATACCCAGATTAACATTCCTGCAGTCCCAGAAACTCATAATTC